>LUCH01007532.1:0-21010 GCA_013368495.1 Paragonimus heterotremus | reverse complement strand
TTGGCTGATAAGCTGGTTGGATTCTTTTACTCAGTTTCGGTAGGTGTCTTTTATTTCGCACCAGGCTGTCCAACCCTAAAATCTGTTATGGGAAGAGAGGATAGGTTTGGTTGGTGTTGTGTGGTGGGTTGCTGGCAGCTGTCCCTCCACGCACAATGCTCGGATTTTTTGTAATCAGTAGAACTGAATTATCTGCAAGACAGACTGAAATAAAGTAACAGTATATTCGATTTGACCGACGACAAGTTGAAGACCCACAATTTTTTGCGGACTTGGAACTTTGAACGTTGTTATCTTCTCCGTTTTGTGAACATAGCTAATTGTAACTGAATTCAATAAGAAAAAATGTCACCTTGCGAGTAAATATAAGTTTGAGCAACATCATTCAGGTGATGAAACTGTAAATGTAGTAAGTAACTCAGGAAAGCATGGGTGTGAGGGTAAGCGAAAAGCATCGTATTTTTGATTATATATATCTACGCAATAACTCGAAAAGGCGTGACTAATTGACTGGGCAGAAATGAGTACGTTTTTATTCATGACTAATCCCGTGCATTAAATAACTTAGGTAGATATACGTCTGTAGGCCGACCTAACAGAAGTACATGTTTTATTATAGGTGTTATTGCAAAAGGTGAGAAATATCCTTATTTTCTACAAAACGCACGGATTTTTCAAGCTTTCTATGAAAAATGTTGTGTCCGAGGTGGAAGCGGCAAAAGTTCGCAATGTGGGTGGGTCACTTATCACGGACGTTCTGAGATAGGAAAGATTCTTACTAAGAAAAACCCTTTGGCAACAAAGAGGATGCTGCCGATCATTCTTCCATATATGGCTTTGAGCATCCGACAGAATCTACATCATACTTGCCATTGCTGTTAACTGTGTAAGTCTTCCTGTCCCTTATGAATACACAGTAGGAACCAGTGTATCGGTTGTTGTGTTTGACACAAGTCGTCCATAAATGCATAGACATCAGTATAGAAGAGCAGTCTGTCGTACACGTGCACTGTTGATTATTACTCTAGACGTGGTCCTTGCATATGGTGCACCGGACGATCTGTATGACTGTCATAGTTGTAAAATCCTAAAAATGCGGGCAAGACATCATCATCATCATCATCATTACAGCCATGAGCCTGACCAAAAGATACTGTGGCTTGGGCCGCCGCTCAACTCAACAGTGACGTGGAATATCCTAGAAGAAGAAAGTTACTAAGAAGGTTGAGAATTAATAAAAGAATACTAGCCGGAAGAACTAGAAATGGTATGGATACAGGTACGCCATTGACTGCGACACATCGCCATCTCGGATAGCGTCTCTAACCAGCGGTTTGGGTGGTCACGAGGACCCCATCCAGGCAGGCGACACCTACCTACTTTGCTCAATGGAGCAGTCAAGGTCTTCATATTTCGTGACCACGTTGTTGCTTGACCACCACGCGGTTTTACCCAATTGTTGGTGATCTCAGTATATAATGCCCGGTACGGTAAACGCTCAGCTGGCATACGGAGGACATGGCCCAACCATCTCAAGCTGTGCAACGTAATTAGTTGACCAATTGATCGCGCATCTCGAGCGTTCCGGAATACGCGCCGGCGAACGGCCACATTGCTCACGCAATCAGTCCAATTAATATGGGCCAATTGGCGGAGACAACGATGGTCAAACACAGCAAGTTTGTTGATATCTTCTTTGTGAACAGGCCACGTTTCCGAACCATAAAGCAAAATGGAGCGCACACAGGCATTATATACCCTTCCTTTCAGTGACAGCCGGACGTCTTTTCGACGACACAGATGATTCAGTTTGGCAAAGGCAACTCGTGCCTTTGCTATCCTCGCTGATATCTCATCAGCAATATTACAGGCTGACGAGATAGTGCTACCCAAATATGTGAAACTGTTCACAGTCTCAAGCGGATTACCTGCAATAAAGAAAGTAGGAGTGGAAATGCCCCAGTCTTGAAGCAACACTTTGCACTTTGAAGGTGCAAAGCGCATTCCATACAAACCAGCTCGATCGTTCACCCTGTCCAGCATGGTCTACATGTCTTCGGCAGAGGGGCTAAGTAAAACAGTGTCGTCCGCATACTCCAGCTCGGTCAATCTAGCGCCAGGAAGAAGCTCAACTCCAAGCCCACTGGATTCGCGAAGAGCACTCTCCAGAATGTCGTCCATGACAAAATTGAACAGGAAGGGGGAAATCGGACACCCCTGACGGACACCACTAGAAGTGATGAACGCCCGAGACAGTTGTCCATAAACTCTCACCCTGCTTACAGAGTGAGCATACAGTGACCTCAAGAGATTCACGTATTTCTCTGGTAATCCCTTGCGAAGGAGACAGCTCCAGAGAACGTTACGAGCGACTGAATCGAAATCAGCCTTTAGATCCAAAAAGATCACGACTGTCGGCTGTCTGTAAGAGTGCCGATGTTCCAAGATCCGTCGCAAGGTAAAAATATGATCAATGCATCCTCGACCGGATCGAAATCCTGCCTGCTCTTCACGTATCTGGCTTTCTCTGGGCTTAGTAAGCCGACGTAAAATAAGGCCAGTGAGTAACTTGGACGCAATTGAAACCAAACTGATGCCTCTGTGATTGTCACATAGACTTCGGGCCCCCTTTTTGAAAACGGGAATGACTGTTGATAAGCACCAGTCACGAGGCACCTCTTCAGTCTCCCAGATCGTCTGGAGGAGTTTTGTCAGTTCCGATATCAACCTCTCCCCACCATCCTTGAAAAGAGAAGGAGGGAGGAGGTCTGGACCAGGAGCCTTATTACGCTTCAATAACTTGAGCTCCAGGACCACTTCGGTTTCCGACGGAGGACCGTCTGGAATACAGTAACTGACCGATTGGGTCCCATCGTCCACATGATCTGGCTGAGGCCAGCTAAACTGTTCTTCAAAATGTTCAGCCCACCTATCAAGTCGGCGCGATTGACTGGTAATAAGTGAACCATCTTTTTCACATATGGTTTCACTTACTCACAAGCTTACGCCGTATCCTAGGAATATAACCATAAACTAGTTCGGCTGTAGTTGCTTTCAAATTGGCACAACTGTGCTTTTTAGGCCTGATTGACGGAGGTGCCTCTTTTTATAGATGGTTGGCTTTCATAACAATAGGGTTTCTAGATAATCATAGAAACCTGCAACCGTTCCGTTTTCTCCCTGGTGATAAGTCGCAGCGCAAATATAGCTGCATTCAAAATGTGATGCATGATCTGTGGTCACTACTGCTAGACAACCGAGTCGTGTTGCTCAACTTTTTAGAAAGGTGCTGGCTACCGTTTCTGAGCAACATTTAACGGTATAGCTGCAGACTATTTTGTGAAGCCGTCACTATCTGTCAGAAGAAGAATGAACGATTTATAAATTATAAACAGGGCACCGAGTTGACCTAAGACCTAGCAGAAAAGTGCGAAAGGTGCTTCTATACCTGCTGAAGGTAACCCAGAGGCATCACCACGACAAAATGCTAGAATACTCCGTACAAGGCGTGATGCTCGCGTTGAGGGCGCCCATCTAGCTAAGAATGGGTTGAAAACGCTATACTATCTGGTGAGCTGTCTTTATCGCCTTCAGTTAAGCTTGAAAGTGTTTAACTTTCATGTTCACAGTTTTCGAACGATGAGCTGATCCACGTTAGAAGTGTCTAGCATTTATTGTATTTTACAAAATAGAGTGGCGGTAGTCTATTGTCCAGATTTACCTCAGTGAACAGCTGCTGTGAACGAGGCTCGTCCATTGTGACGATTCGTTCGGTTGCTGGTTCTCTGATAACGTTGAGGCGACTCTCTATGGGCTGGTCTCCTATAATGCTCCGGAACAAAACCAACGACCTGACAAAAATATTAGTATGCTGGAAATCAGAAATATTTAAAATGCACAGTGGAATACGACTCTGACAACTACTATCTATTATAGTGACTGCAGAACATTTCTACGAGTTGGTTTGTACACACAGGATGAAGAAAATCCCAATTAGTGGAAGATCCGAAATTTTTCTGAAATAACTGTTACACAGGTGTGTGGCTTGGCCCATGTCTTCGGGACCAGTATGAGTTACTGTCCGAAGTTACTCAAAGGTGAACGTTTCTGAAAGACCGTAATGAAATGCCAGCGTAGCACTTCTCCTCATAATTAGGATGAACGTTACAAGACAATAAGCAGGTGAAATATCCCGTGGTTTGTCACTTATTTTCACCAGGCAAATAAGAGTTTAATAATTAGCCTCAGCTTAGATTGTGCCGCTAGAGTGGGTTACAACGGCCTGGCAACAGAAGATTATCACATTGATATCTGTGTCTTTTAGTTTAATATCCCCTCTAAATTAGAGAGGTAAAAATTACGCATTACTTTTCAAGCCCTATAGGGAAAGAAATCTGGATAGTAATGAGGTATCAGAATGGACAACATTTAGGAGTTTTAAATCGAGACTCATGTGCAACCTTTAGAAAAATCTATGAATATCAATGAGCTCATATTTGCTTATTACGTAAATTTCCAAGTATTTTTGTCTTAGTTAAGTCGGGCTATACTAGTGTATCAATGTTCGCGGGCAGTCTTCTGATTGGACCCGCGTAGAGTATTAAAACTCTTTTTTTTAGAGAAAGAAAATAATTGTCTTAACGCAGCAGTCTTTTTTGTTTGTATTTTCTTGACGATTGTGTTAAACTTGGTGAAGGATAGTCACATATCACTACGGCTTGCCTCAGCAGCACACATGTTTTTTTGTGGCGTGTTATGACTGCAATGCTAATTTCTATCTTTAACAGGAAGATGCGGCTTATTGGACCAATATTCGTCTGCTGGATTTACGGGAGCCCTCGATTTTTAGGTCGTCTGCAGTAAAAAGAGAGCAAATGCGAGTTCTCTCTAGTGAAAACCAGATTAAATTAAAGTCGTTGCGGTACTAGGAGTGACACTTTAGATACATTCACAGCGATAGGAGTGGAAATGAGAACTCAAAATCAGTACTATCCTGAAGACTTCTGCCAATAAGAAATGGAGTTGTCTAGCAATTCGCACAACCTCGAACGTCTTACGTCTTAATTTTTAACATAGATGAGCTGCATGACCTCCGATCGAATGTCTCAGCAGAGTCGGAGTTAGTAGGGTGTGTTGTAAAGTTATGACCTGTGATGTTTGTTGGACTAACTATAAGGAGGAGATCGTTACAAAAGAACATATTCGTTAGAAACCACTAATGAGATAGTGAAAAATATTACTAGAGGAGAAGTGTTTTTAGAACCTCTCGCTTAGGAAGGCGGCCTAGTGTTTTTTACGGAATACTGGGGCTGCACATTTGACAGCCGACAGATGCGTCAATCAACAAAATTACAGCCTAGGATCACAACAGCTTCAGCTAATTCTGACCGTATGATCACATGGGGAATTGATAAAATGACCTACCGAGTGTACAAGACAATTTAATAAATGCATTTAAAATGTCTGCTGGGGACCCGTTGAAATGATGTAGTCAACCTTAAACTATAATACTTCTACATAGTGCACCAGGCGATGTTGTAGAACGTGTGTCTGTATACAGATACCCACATCGAAAAAGGGAGCACGTATAGGGATGTCGTTGATATGTATTTTTATGACGGCGTTTGTGAGGCAGAGACGTCAAACTGGCTGAATGATAACGTTTATGAGTGGGGTCGTTTGGTTGGATAGGAGCCCTGCTGGACGATCGATTTAACAGTCTCACTACTGTCCAGCTATATACTTACAGCCCGTTTATTGTTAGGCATTCAAAATGTAGCTATAAGCCCCAGCAGCATAAAGGACATCGCAAGTTTTAGCAGCGAAAATCAAACAGCCTGTGTTTTCTGTCTTACTCAGGTTACTGGGCATGTTCCTTCAACCCTCGGAATGACTACGCAGAGGGGAGTTGATCTCAAGCTCAGGTACACTAGCGACTGTTCCCAAGTTAATTCTAGTGACTTCTTCCGCTCAAAGGCTAGTTGGAAGCCAAACATTCTTTGTTAGCGAGGCTTCCTTCGCTTGCGATTGCTTTACACTCTTGTGATAGAATCGTCCGGAAGGGCGTAGTATTGACTTTATTTTGTAGTCACAGCGTCTGTGTGCTGGTATCTAACGCACACTTTTTTATTTGAGTTGTTCATGGGATGTTTCAGAACCAACATAGCCGCATAAAATCTTGAATAATTACACAAAGCAGAGTGATTCAAGTGATGTATTTTGATGGTCAAAGTTCACCGGAACCGCACGAGCGGCAAGTGTTAGATGATCCGTATATCTCAGATTCAGTGGAGTCCCTAGATCCTTGAGATGTTGAAAACACTTAGTGGAACCGTGTAGAAACTCAGTCTGTCCCAATATCCTAGATAACATCAAAATTTCACAGGATAAATTCATCCAGCGTTGGAGAATGTAAGTTATCGGCGTTTTCAAATTGTGAAACTACTGTGTTTTTCATTGCCAGAATATGGTTGACTACTTCCTCAATCGGTTCTACCGCCTCGAATCTTTCGAAAAGTGGAAGCCTTTATCAGTGCGCTGCGAACTTGAGAAGCAATTTATGGCTGAATGTAGTACGAAAGATAAATTGCGACGCTTTTGCTTAAACAGACAGACAACAATTATTTGACTGGGATCATCTTCAACTATTGGTGCTGTTTATCTTAACACTGCGGTACAATAGATGTGTTTACGGCGTACCTGTTGCCATAAACTATCAGTATTATGAACATAGCTGTCGCTGTTTGTCAGAACTAAAGTAAGGAATGAACAGAAGTATGTTTTTTTAGTGAAGTTCTGAAGCCCAATACATAGAATAGAGTGTGTGGTAGTACTTTTACTACAAGACGGATAATATATTCGTTTATCATATATATCGATCTATGTGTGCATGAATGATATCTGTGGTTCAAGGAATTTGTCTAGTAGAAGTCAACTGCAGGTCCCTTCCATGGGGCTATCTTCTGATGTCCAGTTGAATAGATGAAGTTGACGCAGACCGGTGTGAAGGAAAGAATTCTTTTGCATCTATTTGTTAACTTTCCTGCTTAACAATGTGGTCGAAGCGTATCCGTTCGGAGCGCCGACGATGACTTGTGACAACTAATATAGTTGTACTTCCCCTGTAGTCCTTAACATTTGGCACTTAAGAACTACGGAGTGTAAAATTTCAGAGTAATCAAATGGTGGAAAGTTATGGCAAATCCACTGGGTGTTTTCAAGTGTGATTGGGATAATATATGAGTTTTACAAGTGAATTGTGAACAAAAGTACGGTATATACAGCTTTTGCGAACAGTGAACATCACCAGAGTGTTCAGTTTTGACTTGCTTTCGAAATATGTGCAATATTGTCAGTACTGTCCTTTGATCGCTAAATGTATTTAAAGGGTCATCTTTTATGCATACCAGCCTTCTGAATACATTGTAGTGGTATGCATGTTCTTCATTTTAGTCAATTTGGTTGAAAAGTAAGTTGTAAAGATACGAGGTTTCTAACTCTACTATTTCTATGAGTGGTTTTGAAGAATAAACGCCAGTGATGTATATTGCGCAGTTTTGTGAATACTGCTACCCATTTTCATAGAACATTTGCTTATATGATCGAAGAAGCTAACTTTTGTCTTGAGGTCGTATATACGTTCTTGTTAACGCAATGACTAACATTACTGAGCAGCATAATCGACTGGACGCGGAAGATCTGGCAGCAGTGCCTTGTTGCAAAAATATGTATGCTTGGTGTGGTTTCTATGCATTTTTAGTTTTATGTTATGTCCACAATGTCGCAATTTTATCGCTAACAGGGAAGTATTTTGAACAGCTCTGCCGTTATAGAAGATAAAGACAGCGGTTTTTGAGGGATTCGATGATCCTTAAGAGGCGACAGTTCAAGCCCAGGGGAACTTAAACTCAAACGCTTGTACATAAATGCTGTACTTGAAAGGCTTATCATTACTTAGTATTTAATTGAGCATTATTTGAGGCTAGCAACGACAGGCGCTGCCCTTGGCAACCTGTGTTATCTGTAGCGTTGAAAAGTCATCCAGTGGTTGTTGGAGGGGAGGGTATATGATTCTCTTTATCCTGTCTTGCTGTGCCGTTTGGAGACGTGGATTTGCCGTGGTCGACCATTAGTGTCTCTGCTACTTAGTCCACAACAACCAGGAAGATAGTGTGAGTAATTTGGCCGTTCGGTGGCGCGTATTTTGAAATGTTAGGATATCCGATCCGTTGGCCAAACGATCAGCTTTCATAATCTGCACACCGCTTGAAGGTTTACCTCATCGGACACCACATGCTGGGACCAGCGACATTTGAGTAAATCTTTGTGAGATCAAGCATAAACGCCGTCACAAGATGTGAAGATCCTGCTCGTTTTCTTGAGTAAAATGGATCGCCTTTACCTTCCCGGCTGGGGTCCTCGTGGTCTTCCAAGTAAATGGTTAGAAACGCTATCCGAGTTTATAGTCAATCACACGCCTAACACAAAATTTCTACCTGTTCCGCTTAGTTTTACTTTCATCAATTTTCATCTTTTTTTTTATCACATTTTCCCCTTTGTTTGCCCCAAGTCACTGTCGGCGTAAGCGGCGGCCCGAGTCGCAGTACTTCCTGGTCAAGCTAATAGACACTATGAGTGAATGAATGTGTGAGTAATCACCTGAGACCTAAGGAAGTCGAAATTGTGGTTATCAGGATAAACTCCTTTTTAGGTGCTCGAATAAATGCCCCCAAATATCGGAGGTAGTAGGAATGTTAGTATGCGGATAGGGATTTTTGCTAAATACATTGCCCAGATTTGTAAATGGCAATATGCGGAAAAGACTTCAGGTGTGAATATATGGTTACAAGGTTTTAGCTGTCGGTTGCACGAGCAACAATGTGTAGTTGAACTTCAGTACCATTACCAACTATTTGTTAGCACAGCCTTTACGAGACTTATAAAAGTTGCTATAAACGCAACTCCCACGGCTCACAGCGTTGTAAAATACGTACAGAATAGCGTCACTAAACAGAACTTTTGTTCAACGCACAGACGTGCCAAATAGAACGTATTTGTTTGGTGATCCATTAAGAACGGCCCAGTCTTGAACATGAGAAATCTAAATTTTCGCCGTACAAACGCCGTTCACGTGAAGCGTGAATGATTAGGTGACATAGTGTAGCAGTTGATATGAGCTGACGTGTTAAATCACGAGTGATTTGGGCGAATCTACTGGGATGAAAGGTCAGTGCCATCTGATCAGACAGTCAACGCTGACTGATAAACATTTATTTGGTTCACGTATGACTCGACGCATTGGTTATTTTACTGCTTTAAGGCCATTTTTCCTTCTGCAATGACCTGTTTTTGAAATCAGTAGTTCAGTAACATTGCAACTCTTTAGAATATAGCTGGCTGCATTCAACTATGCAATGCGCTGTGTTGAACAAAAATTCGTTCTGTTTCTTAATATCTCGAACTGTTATTGGAAAAACGGTGACATCGTTAACGCCAACCTGGTTTTCCTACATCCGAACATCACCACAAGCTTGTGGTCATTCAAACAAGAAGCTATCAACGTTTTCGAATAGACTTACTGTAAATCCTTTTTTAGGCATGTTCTTGTGCTGACTAACACAAACATTGCCAAGTTTTTGTCATCAGGATAGACGCCATAACAAATGCTACTGGATAAAAAATTGTTAGTGCACTCACAAATTCAACAATTGTATGGTACTTTTGCCACGTCGATTTTCCTTTTCTGTTGAAATAATGGAAAAGATGCCAAGGTTACCAAGACAGATTACCCATTTGGGAGGCAATGCGTCGGATGAAGTTAGAAAAGTTTGTACTCGGTAACGAAGATTTCTCTGCCAGTGACAGGTTAAGAACTAAGTCATCCAGATTAGGTAGAACGAAAGGTACAAGGATGCACCTTTGTTATCGATCCATTAAGACATTTTGTTCAGACTTACAGTGCTCTTTCGCTCTATTGTAAACAGAAATGCCGTAAAATACTATGCGGATAGCTTGGTTTTTAACATTTGAGATGGAACTTCATATAGCTAAAAAAATATTTTACTTTATCAGGCAACACTGGTCTTGCTTTTTGTTTGATCCGTACAAAATAAAAATTAATGTTTACATTTTGTAAAAATATACACGCTTCACATTCTCGTTTCCAGTCTCGTGTACATTTTAACATTGAATTAATTGGCTACTAAACCGAAGTGGGACATGTGCGTTGCATTTTGCTGAATCTAACATTTGTTCTTCCAATGCTGTCGTTTTGTCTAAAACTGACAAACAACGCTTTTACTAGGGTTCGTTTGTATTGCTTGAAATCATACCACTGGCTGGTTTACAGTGGTCTAAATCGTTATCGTAAACTGGTGGTGGTGTAAACTGACTGTAAGCAGAAGCGTCTAGAATGTGTCGGACAGAAGTATGTCCTCGCCGTTTAAAAAGAAGTTTTCGTAGTACCAGGTGCAATAAACTAATTTTTTGTATGTGGGTGTGATCTGTAAGTTAAGAAAACATGAACTGAAATGAGCGATTAATTTTGATCGAGTAAAGCGAGTCTGAGGTGGTCTTAAGCTAACTCTGTCTTGCAGATGCGGTGACGGATCTCGTTGCTGACTGGATCAATTTAGTGACTACACTTTGTTTTCTACTCTAGGATATTCCGATCGATAATCTGGTCAAAGGTGTGTTCTCCGAAAACTTCCGGTTCGCCCAGTGGTTCAAATTGTTCTATGATGCTAACGTGAACAGAGCAAGATTGTTTAAACCACCGAAAGAAACTTCATACAATTCAGATCCTCACGATATGCATTCACCGAGACGATCTTTGTCTGTTACCGGTAAGGACGGTGGGTGGAAGCAGAAAAGCAACCAGTATTACAGTTCTTCTCCAGCAGAAGACCGATTCTGGAAAAGACCCCAACCTTCTAATACGACTGCAGGTGTGAGTCTTGGACCGTCAGTGACAAGTTCTGAGAATAATATATGTCGGAAAGAATCAGTGCATAATCCGTATTCCAAACAAGCTGCTGAAACGCACCAATCTGGGTTCAGAAGAAAGCAAGCCAGTTCCACTGGAGAGCTGAGTGATGAAAGTATGTTTCAGCTGTGTACACTACATTAGCCTTGTCTACCTGAAACATTTTATAGATCTGTAAAACGACATCATCCGTCTCTGCGCCTGTCTGTTCTGATCCTGACCGTGTGTTGCAGGTCAGAAATGCACTACGTGCTTTCCTATACCCATTTACTCACAAGTTCACATACCTAAAGTCTCTATTTTTATGATGAGATCCACTCCTGTTTCATAACAGCTAACACCCTCAGATAGGTTTTTCCGATTTATCTATTCCGAAAACAGACTCAAATGATCGTGTGGAACTAACAGACTAGTTCTTGCGTCTGTTATGGAAATGATTGGGCAACGTATGCAATGTTCACGCGTACTTGTGGTTGAATATTCACGCTCATCGTGGGGTTAGTGGCACAGTGCTAAACACACTTGCCTCACGTACACCACAGTTTTTCTAGCGGTGATCCGGGAGAAGACTGACACAATCAAACAGTTCCAACAACAACGAAGTCCGATTGAAGTGCTTCCTTGAGAGAAGAGACTGAGGGGAACGTCTATCGGAATGAGAAATCTGTGAACAAATGTTAATGCTATTCGGCTTGTGATTGCCAAAATCTTCAATTACTCAACTATACATACCATTTTTCTACCCAACGAGTCTAACTGGAAGCAGGGGTCTGCCAAGTAGTGTCGGCATGTGAAAGCGCTTGGAATGACTGGTCGAAAGATCATGTACAGCACGAATTAAGAAAAGTCGTTAAATTGTGTAAAAGCTGACCAGCAGTCATCCCATTTTGTTCACCCACTTAAATATGGCTTTATACAATTATTTAAATAACCACGTTTTGTATGATCGGTAGGCCCGTCTATGTTAGGACGTAGATGATTGTAACACATCTTGCGTGTTCAGGTTGCAACACGTTTAACAAGTTGTCTAAACAGTAAGATACGTATCCTTATTATAATTATCAACAGCATCATTATCGTCATCAACAAAAATATCAACACATCCGTGGTTCTTGATAAACACCTGCCACACGACCAAGTAGAGAAAAGCATTCCTCAACCAAACAGAAGAGAAAAAGAAACAGTATGGAAGGCAATCTGACTATCAAAAACAAATGTTTGTACTCAAACATTTGGTTTCAAAGTGTTCACACCTTTCAATCAGACCAACAAGCTATAAGTGAAGATAAGGCGTCATAAACAGGACAACTTCATTAAGACTTTCGTTGCCCTGTGCCGTTAAGTGCACTTTCCTCACACACACACACAACTAGACTAAACAACGACAAACGTGAACTTCGTAAAAGGTGTCTAATTGACAACAACTTTTTGTTAGAAATTGAGTTGTTGTGATTAACAGCGTTGCAAAATACCACTTTGATTAGGTGTTTCTGACGTAACACTGGGTAATTTCGTTATAAACATCATATCAGTCTATCGCTTCTTGTGACTTTTTCTTGCTTTAACCGGATTTCACTAAAGCCTGGTACAGTATGTCATTCATAATGCTGGAATCGCGTTATACAGTGATCTGCGCTGCCCGCCCGCCCGTTGATCACAAATGTTTTGGAATGAAAGGAACAGCCGTTAACTTGACTGTGCATCAGTATGATCGGCAGTTGTTCTCTAATCTTACTGCTTGTCGTTTGCCAGCTCAGGTTTCACAGGAGCATCGTCATTAGCCGGTCCTATTTACTATTACGCTCTTGGATTTTTTCTGACGATTCACCTCCGTAGTTACGTTTTTGTTTACCTGTTGGTTATTTCTATATTTTTCCTCTGGTTGTTCCGGTGTATCACCGGGAAACCACAGCTTACCTGATCAGTCGTGACGAGAGGCTTACGTTTACGCAACACAATTTGTTTTGATCGATCTCCTACTGACAGCTATATTTACTTATCACCATGTAAAAATAGCGGTGTGTAGATACTTATTAACAGATTCTGTGGCTTCATAATGAGCAGCAATGAAAGTGGATCATGGTCTGTCAATGATCAGGCTGCAATAAGATTTGATTTTAATCACGGATAACGGATGAACTCAAAATAGAAATTCTTACAGAAATGAATATTTTCTAATGGTTATTTGAGTATGTAAACAAACTCAGTGAATCATGTGACTCGCCACCTACTTCTTGCTTTCCGTGGTTCGGTTGTTTTAATGGTTTGTCCTGACGGATTAAAGTTGACTTCACTTAGCAGTGCTTACCAAATTCAGTTTACAAGTTGATTTCGGATATAGTAGGTCCAATTATATTGCTTGAATCACTCATTTTTAATCGCAACTTGTGTCTACTAGCATACACTTACGGATAATTATTCGGAGATTTGTCCGGTAAATTGAACAGCACTCATCTCACCGCTTTGGAATTTAAGTTGTCTTTTCAGTCGACGCCTTCCAAAACAAAGCATTTGACTCAAGTTTTACTTTGCTCAAAACCGGTCAATATTGCATGCGCTTGTTAACCCCGAGATTTGAATCTCAGTCCAGGTTTTCATGAGGCAATCATGTTTCTAGTTGTATAATTCCACTCATCTTCATATAAGCAACAATTGTTCGTGAGTAATGCTAAAGTATCTACCTTAATGTGAAACTTGTATTCGAATGGGTTTTGTGTTCAACTTGTAATACACAATCATTGTATTAAGGTAGATTCAAACCGTGAAACGAACACTACCCCCAGAACAACGTACAGCATATAAGTGCAGTCGATTTTAAACGATTGGCAAGAAATTGGCTTGTGCTGTACCACGTGTTTTACCGTTTTGTTCTGCTGACTACCAAATCACTTGGCAGTTTTATAGAACAGTAATATCACTAGAAGCGGGGCTCTGTAGTGTAGGTCATAAATAAGTGTGACTTACGATGTAGTCGGTTTCACCCTCGCTTAGCCTCAATGGTTAGGTTAGATAACAGGATCGTTATACCGCTGTTATACAACTGTCACTCCGTTCGACAAATTTGGTGTCATATTGGGGACAATTATCTTTTGTGCGATGCTCGTTGTAGGGACCACTCATCTACGACAATCACTTCTGTAGAAACTGTTTTCGACTCCATCGAGCAGTCGTTTCTCTGAAGCCTACAGTTACCACCTTTGGAATGAACAGCGATAGTGCTGTTCCACCTTGGAGCGTCCATTCATTCAGAGTGGTTGGTTTACTTATTTTCCAAGGGTTATGGACACTGTATGTGAGGGACTTTGTTTGGTTCTTATTTTTTTAGTAATGCCAGTCTCCACTACCGTGAATTTGTTACGATCACAGAGCACATGTCTAGTCAGCTCCATTTGCGAAGAATACTGACCAGTGCGATTAAACTTGTGTGTGCATGACAGTTAGGGGTCAATACCAGCGTGGAACTCCTACCTGGTGGAAGACTGACTGATCTTGGTTATGCCGACGACAAGGTGTTACTGGTTGACAAGCTTCAAGCACCGCAAACAATATTAGACGCTATTTCGCACCCTGCTAATTACTTTATAATACGCCTTGCAACCTCAAAATGCAAAGTGCTTCTGCGGGATTGCTTTAACTACGTAGATCCAATATTAAGTGAAGAAGTCAGGGAAGTTGTTGGCTGGTTTGTTCAATTGAGGAGGTACGTCAGCGGTGGCAGTTGCGTTGGGAAAAGAGCGCGTATCTCTCAGGCTAGGGCGGTATGCACTAATTTGGACACCTCCGACGACAGAGAGGCATCTCTCTCAGGCTTAGGGGCCGTATATATGTGGTGGTGGTGAGTGTGGTAATACTTGATGCCTGCGGAACTTGGTCGCTTAGGATGGAAAGTGAACCGTCTTCGGGTATTTGACGATCAGTGTTTGCATTTAATTTTTTGCATAGGGTGGCATCAACAAGCAAGCAACGAAGGGGTTTGGAAGCGAGTATTTAATAGTCATTGCTAATTGAGTACTTCTGTTAAGTCCTTACATTGCGCAGACTGAGATGGTTAGGCCATGTACTAAAGTTTTCATACAGTCGTCTGTTACATCAAGCACTCTTTGCTGACGATGTGGCCGACTGATGCAAGGTGCAAGGTGGACAGATGATGACCTAGCGTAGAGAAATCAACTCCTTTACCAATGGGTTGACCACTGTAGGTCGGGTTATTCTGCTGCGCTGGGGCCCTTGCGTCGGTGGCCCGAGTTGTTAGACGAGATGGCGGCTACTCAGGCTCAGTGTCGTGAATGCTATCGTTGTTTGGCTGAGATGTCTGTGAAGTGGCGCCGACCGGTGAAAGACGTAAGGAAGCTGTCTTGGTGACAACGCCCTAATTTCACTCATAGGTCGGTTGCTTGTTTCGTAAGGTATAGGAACCTTGACAATGAATGTTTGAATATAGATGAAACTGCTCTTGATGATTAAGTCCAGTCCCTTCCTCTTCTTTTGTATTCTCTCTTTCTGTGCAGGGTTTGATTCTTTTCACGGCTGTTTGACAATTAAGCATTAGTGAGAATCACTGATGTATTGCTGCCTATGATGTTGATGGTGGTCAGTACCACCCACTACTGTGTGGTTGTCGATGATGATAGATTATGAATAGCTCTTGATGGTCTGTAATGCTTTTCAAAGGAATATTAATTTATATTCGTCAATCTCAATGAATAACTTTTCAGCCTCGACTGAGCCAGACGAACCAGTTGGACAAGATTCAAATGATTCAGTCGACTGTATGCAAGAAGATAACTTTCATCCTTGTACAAATCAACAAACGGGACGTAGGATTATTGCAAAATCGCAACTTACATACGCAGACCCTTCTGAATTCGATGAGGAAGCCAGTCCACTGCAAAATCCGTGTCCTTCACCTATGCATCATTGTATACGACAACGGAACGAAACGGGACGTTCTCATGGGCTATCAGCCAGACAACAACTACCTCCTCCATCACCAGCCTCTCCCAGCGCAGTTGGATCAATGAACGGTCGCTCAACTCGCAGGCAGACTGCAAATTACACGAGCCCCTCCTCACCCCAACAACCACAGACTTCTCAACATGTTTCCAGAAATCTACTGGCTGCTGGTGACCGACCAACATCAGGCGGACAACTACCTCCATCAAACGAAACTCAACGGCATATGGGTTCTTCCGATCCGCATGGAACAAACGCCCAAGATTCTAACGAGCACTGCCCCACAACATCAAGCGGACTTCAAAAGTTTCGCACAGACGGAGATTGCCTGAAATTAGATTCAAGTTCAACGGCTCGGATATCCAGCAGTTCACCCAGACCTCGAGGAATTCTATCAACATCCTACACGGAGATCACTAGGTCACACATGAACAACAATACTAACCCTGTGCAAACCAAGCCACCCCCAGCACCGTCACAATCCTCCAGCAAATGTGAACGGAACATAGATGGCATACCTCCGGATGAACTAGCTAACGAGAGTGAACTTCAACGTGAACTGGCCTTACTGAGATATGGGGTGGGTTGAAGCTGGAGACAGTATAATTGACGTACAATGTTTCACGAGAATGTGCTATTAAGGGTCAATTTTATTAACTGAACGGAAGCTTTATTAAATCTTGAAGTGTCGGTCGGGGTTATGGTGTTTCATGATGCCCACTATACGAGATGGGCCGTACACATCCACACTAACAGAGTGTGAACACACAAGCACTGAAGATTTAGTAATGATACTACTCATAAATTTCAAGTAGACGATAAAACAAGACCTATTCTGTTCGATGATACCAAAATTTTCGAATTCTTAGTAACAATGAACAAGTTAGATTCAAGAAACCACTGACAAAAGTAAGATTTGTACAGGTGAGTTAAATCGACAATGGAAAGTGCGAGACAGCCAGTGTGATGGTCGAAAGCGTCATCACACGAAAGCACTCCGTTTGTCATAGTTGTCGTTTAAATTTCGCTGCTATTTTTCGTTTAAGAGATTTGTGAGCAGAGGTTGGAAGCGAACTACACCGAGGTACTATCGAACAGACTTTTTAAAAAAACGCACGATTGCTGGCCATGTTGTCGTGTGTTATGTGGAATGACTGCTTGTTTCTAAATGCTTACGTAATGCCGCAAGTCAAATGAATATGTTATCCGACGTGTAGTTCTGCAAAGATCAGCACAAAATATATTAGTGTCGTTGTTTTCTTGAAGACCAAATTACATGTACTCCATGAACTTGCCATCACGTTCAATCCAATTCTTTGGCTAAAAGATGTTCAAACACTCTGATGTTAGATAATTATTTTAAACATTGGAGTGTACGAACCAGGTCTTATCAGTTTTTCATTTTCTCTTTAAATGAGATCTGCAGTGGTCAAGATGAGTTACTGAACAGGTTAGGTAAATGCGAGTATAACTCACTAAGCTAGCGGTGATAACAGGATAAACGAATGAGACGAAATAGTTACAAAGTTCCAACAAGTTATGTGGTCAAAAGGGCTTGACTCACAGAAAAGTGTTCGCAAGTGTTCGAGATGACCACCACAATATTCCAAATTACCAGTACCCGGAAGTGGGTGATATCACAGAGTTGCCATGGACTGCTGAAGTGCGATCCGGGATGCGACGATGTTCGTGGTACAACGGAGCTAAAAAATTGGATGGTAGATCCGTGTAGTATCGTCAAACGACTGCACAACGAAGAGAAGAGCAGACCGACGTGCACAAAATTTGTATTGTATTGCAAGGTCACTTGTATTAATTTGAGCAACATGTAAGGATGATACAAAAGATTGTTGTACAGAAATGAAACATCGTTTGCAAACAAAAATAAGGAAATTTCTACAGATCTATCTTTTACCTATCTGTTAGGATTCATCATAAAGTTCAGTCGACAGTATGCTCAGTGCATCTGGGGGAGATGAATTTTAAAATTCTAGCACACCCATACCTTCGACAAATGATGGCTACTTGAAGCCATGATTTTAATATATATCGTAAAGAGAATCTGATCTTCTCACGTAGTGTTTGTTAAAAAGGAACTATTGGTTAATTTTCTTAGTTTACTCAAGAATGAGGATACTGGATTACTAAGAAAGCTTCCAGTGAGTATTGGAAGAATTCCGGCTTATATATGTTGAATATTACTTAATCAGTGGCGGCTGCCGCATTCCTATAAAGGCTTCAGTTGGTCTCTTTTGAAAAGAAGCTCTATACTCGAGTTTCGCTCGTTGATAGTGCATATACCTGCCTTTGGGGAATAACAGGAGAATTAAAGTTGGGTAGGTGTGAATAAATGTGTGTGCTTGTTAATAGTTGTTACTATGTAAGTAGGCTTAACAATATGCTTCTCAAGGTGGGTTTGTTCATATAGATTTCAGAATAAAGCTTATCGCGAAGTGACAACTCAACGAAATTTTTGCGGGAAATAAGACCGTAACACGGTGTGTGCTTCGTGGCTTTCACAAAACTATGGACTTCCCTGACAAAAAACGTGAGAAACGTCAACTATGCGGTAAAATCGGCGAGAAGCACACGTACTAATAAAGAAGACGATTACCTGAAACGTAGGATTTTTGTTTGTGTAACTGAATGAAATACTGTGAAAGATTTCCGTATAATGCCTAATCTTCCTAGCTGACTGCAGCATATCGATGTATTTGAAATCGCCAAGAGACAGGCGGTGAGAAAATTCCCGACAGTTCACCGAAACCTCACACCAAGTTGCTCCGACGATATTATCCATCACTGTACGGATACGTTTACAAGCTAATCTACCTGCAGCACCAAAACGTTACGCAATGAGCTACAAACCTGCGTCGCTATCAGATGCAAGGCTGTTCAAACCTAGACCAGAACAATCGTGATAATCGGGTTGGAACCCACGACCATGTTAGCGATCAATGAAGGTTAGCACATGACTGGAAAATTTCTAAGACTGAAAAGGTCGTGATTGAATGAAGTCATCTTGCACTGCCAACATAGAAAATTCATCCAAGCTGATGAAATCTATTGAATACCAACCTCCTACCCGCCAAGTCACCTTCTTTACGACTGAACTGGAACTGAGTAGCGTTTTCTTAGTTACTTATGAATACCCATTTACATACTGTCTTGAGGTTGAATTTCTGACTGGTACATTCAACAAGTTACTGTTGTATTAATGGGATCAACGAAAGCACATCACATATTCTTTTAATGACTTATAAATTGCATGTATTTTTTTCATCAATATAAGTGCAGCGGGGACCTAGTTACTTGTGGACATTGGTGGTCAGTGGGTTTCTTTTTGCTTTCATAGTAACGAAAAAAATCTAAATTTGCTGAATGTGTTTTGGAACTACTCACTTCTTAATCAATTAGGGCACATGTTCGTTTTATATCGAACGAAATAACGGCCTGACGAATGTTGCTGTACAGCGAACGGATGTTCAGAAGACGAAATGGGTTGTAATCAGTTTGTTGAATACTACACTATGATGGTTAGGGACAAGGTAATTCTTCCTGATGACCTAAATAGCTCTAAACCAAGAGTCATTGCCACGTGATCCTACATAAGAAATGGACCCAATCATTTTCTCTTCAGAATGGAAGTAGGTTTATGCAGCGACGTACTTTTCAGACTGTTACCATTCACAAACAATCATTTTGTGTTTCAGACACTCGAACAACGACGTGCTCTGTTCTTTTGCCAGAAAGAAGCTCAATTCTACTTTAAAAAGCTCAGAAAAATAGAGGACTTTTGCTATCAGATGAAAGGATTGTCAGGAAAATCCCGGGAGGAGGATCTTCTGGAGACCATATTTAGCATCCTCTATGAGACTGAAGTAAGCATAATCAGTAGAAATGAAGCGAGATGTTGAGATCATGCCCTTCAACCATGTTATTTTAAATGTGTTAATAATGGTTTTAGTGAGTGTATTTGTGTTATAAGCTGTTGTATTAAAGTCGTCTGTGTTTGTGAGAGGAAGTCAATCTTGCTATCTTGAATAAAATCTACTTACTGCCTATCATTTAAAAACTCAACTAGCTAGCCACGACTAACAGTTCTACCTTACAGACATTAATTCAGTGCCATTGTTTATAATGTGACAATTGTTTATGGTTAAGTAGCACGAGAAATAGCTATCTCTAATCAGATCCAATTAACCTGGAAAAGAATAAACTCATAGACAATCTTAGGACAGTTAGAGTACAAATTATTCTGCATTGTACATTGTTATCACCATCAGGCAATCCAGAACATACTGGAATGCTAACCGCCAAATCTTTAGATCAGTTCTTTTCGATTAACTTTCTCGATTCTCAATTAGTTTATTTAAGGACGATTAGTGCTTCTTGACTGGTTACAATTGTTAAGTTTATCGATCCCTTGATCGATTATTAGGTTCGCCCTATCCAGTAGCATCTAATGTTAGATATCCAGACCCACTGCTGATTTTATATTTTTGTTAGCAATGCAAATAACTGTCATTTTTTATGAACATCCAGGAGCCAGCTCTCGATAAAACTGGGGATGTTCATCAATCAGGATTATATTCACTTAATCCGACAATCGTTTTGTCCCCTAGGCTAGTTGTAAATTCCTAGAAGTGACAATCGCATTCAACATAGTGTATGCGCATTCAGGAAGATCCAGAAAAACGAGTTTACCAGTACCGTCTATCCTACCGGTTATCTATACTTTTTTGATCAAGCTAGAAACTTGTTACTGATACGTAGTCAGGGATTTGGTTAATTTCAAATTGAACATCACTCACAATTGATCGCAGCTGTCGCATTCCCTTAGACTTTCCAGTCGGCACCTTTCGAAAAGAAGCACTAGACTCGAGTTTCGCCCTTATTAGAGCTCGTCAGTAGTGCATATCATCGCCTGCTGCGATCAATTATGAGTAGTCGGGGATTTGGTTAATTTCAAATTGAACATCACTCACAATTGATCGCAGCTGTCGCATTCCCTTAGACTTTCCAGTCGGCACCTTTCGAAAAGAAGCACTAGACTCGAGTTTCGCCCTTATT
>LUCH01007531.1:0-20370 GCA_013368495.1 Paragonimus heterotremus | reverse complement strand
TCGTTAACTTCACATCTTACGAATGTTAAAACACCATCCGTCACCTCGTGCCCTGTTTACGAATGGTGGATTAGTTTGTGAACGGCAGCCTGATGGTCAGTGCATGACTTGGATTTATAGTGTGAAGACATTTAATCTGAAGCTTACTTCGGTAGGGCTCAGCCGGTTTCCTGGCTGAGTTCTGAGGAATAATGAACACGTTCATCTAAAGATGCTGTCTGATGTGGTGAAGAATAAAAGTCGATGGCAGTCTCGTTACTAAGCTCTATGTGCGTCGTTGTAATCTTTCCTATTCTATCCCCGAGTCTATTTTCCCTTTTTACGCAATACTGTTTTTATCTCATATTGTTGGTTGTTTGACAGTTTAACTGATCTTCGCGTGTTACATATCAACATATATCATAATTCTGTCTCGTGAAATTTTGATACTACTGAAGAGGTGTCTATGGGAATAGAGAAGACACGTGGCACACTCATTGAGACTGGCTGCATAGAAGAATGACAAAGAGGATTTATAATAAGTTCCAGTGCTCAATCTTTCTCTTCCGATTGGGTGCACACATATAGCAAGAAAAAATTTCACAGGTAAAGTTTCATTCCGGCTGCGTTAAAAAAGGGAAGCTTGTACATCACTGTAAAATAGAAGTATTAAGTTTTGGTGAATCGGTTGCTTAGGTACAACATATCGACCCATGAAAAGTATTATTTTCAATCTGTTTAGAAAAGACCAGATAGGAACATAGTCTCTAAATAAAACAAAATAGTACTTTATAGGGTGTTAAAGTAAATCACTCTCTATATTGCGGAGGTAGTCCGTCCAATAAAACCTTACAGTTCAGCTGTTTGTCTGAAAGACTCGGGCATATATCTTGTCATTATCTGATCCAACAGAGACTTATGAGATACCAAATGATTTCCCGTTGTATTCTCCACTTCACTGGAAGAAAACAGAGTAGTCTCCCCTAATCGGTTACATCAGGGTTATTACGAGCGATTGGTACACTCACTGCGTCACAAAACACTTCGGTGAACATCTTCAGAAATGAACCAGTATAGTCTAAATTCTGTCTTGTTATGGCTCATCGATAATACATGATCTTGCAAAAACTAGGATTAGAACTCCGACCACACTTTTATAAAGCAACATTGTTGATCACTGCACCACTGACCCCTAATTGGGCTCGACTGAATTGTCGTATTTAAACGCTAAGCCTTATTGGCTTATGAGTATACTTCAACAATATAAGGTATTCTGAATGTCAGTCAAATTTCTAGCGCTTTCTTCATTGAGGTTGGGGATAATGAGTGAATAAGTGGAAACGTTTGGGCAAAGAATGTCGCAGCAAAGAAATGCTCCCAGATTACAAGTTAAAATGGACTTCCTGAAAACACAATGTAGTAATTCACCAGAAAAGGCAGTAGTGTCAACTTATTCCATGTTAAACAGGACGCCCAAACTGTTTGACTTCATTCGTATTAAATTTGGCGCGGATATCCTACAATTGTTTAACTGCGAGTGTTGTTCAATTTCTGATAACCAAATTCCTTCGTCTTATTATTGACCCATCAAACCAATTTCACGTTCGCTTCTGGACCTGTGTATTGATTTTTCACTTGGCAAACACCAGTGTTCTGTTGGTTCTACATATATTTGTGCGGGTAACTGACATGAAATAGCAAGCCAATGTTGGAGCACACATTTTAGAGAGCGACGATTTTCTGAAATTCCTGTAGAATGTAAGAACTGTCTGAATGTAGCGTGCCTTAACTTTAACTCCATAGTTCCTGACTGGATTTGTTCACGTTTGAAGAGCAACGGAAACTTCATGGAAGCATTCGTCAGCTGATGAAGAGGATTGGCTTGGAACTCGCTCAATCTCGCTGAGTCCAGAAGGATTAAACTCAATCTCATATTAAGGTTTTGAAAGGTGAATAGCACCGGAGCCTATCTGACAACAGTAACGTTAGCAGAGCACTGATATTACAAATTGCAAATGTGATAGGGACGGTGCAAGAAAGGTTTTGATTCTAACCAGCGATCAACCGTTCTTTGAGATCGCACATAATTATTTTAGGTCATGAATCATGTTATACACAAACCAGTGTTTGTTGTGATGTTCAAGGGTATAGCCAACATGTTGATTTACCGAATAATTGATCTGCGCCGTCCACGTTCTTCGCTCGCAGTACTAGATTCACATGAAGTAATCGTCGGAAACTCATGAAATGATGTAGCAGCGTATATTTCATGAAGATTATCGAAGAGAGCAGTTCTTGTAATAAGTATTGATTTCACACAAAGGATAATACTGGAACCGAAACATTGTAGAGGGACTGTGTAAGATGTATCCCTTAACCTTCCTTTCGCTACACAATATTGCATACAAAGGAGTCTTGCGTAAGAAAAATGTTTCAATTTTCTACGGAATCGTCATACAACCCATTCGTGAAACTGCCGGTGGCAGAGATATGTTCACTGTTGTACAGTAGCTATCGGCGGAGTATAGTAGCGTGTTTCTACCACATGCGGTGGTTCCGTTGCTCCTACCATCTCATTTCTAGATTGCGTTATTCTCAATTCAACCGATACGTCTACTTTCAATTTTTCTCTCAATATCCACCGTCTACTAAGACCATAACTGCTTGCTGTTAGTGGGTGTTGCGGTTTGTATGTTAAATGCAGGAAAGTGTAAATATCCTTGATGAAAAGGCTGCCGTTTTTCCGAATTTGAACTAGCAGCCGAAGCAGCTTGCTCTACACGAATTAAGCCACGAAGCCAAACCAGGATCTCAGTCAACCACCTATCATTCCGTACTCTACACAATTCACCAAATTGTCCTGTGGGTCAGTTGTGTTGCATATCTCTCCATCTAGTTTACACTGGTTTATCATATTTCTCTCATTGTCTTCATTGTCGTCTACGTACTGGACATCAATCAGATTGATGTCAGGCAGAAGTTTCACTTTAAGTTCTAATCTCAAAATATCGTCTATCATATAGCTGAGAAGTAATAACATATCAGACATATCTGTCCAACACCATTTTGGATTGATAACGCTTGTAATTACAGCTGGTGAATGCACAATCTATACACACATATGGTGAATAACAACTGCAGTAAATTAACGCAGTTTACTTAAACACCTCTACGACGTAAACAGCCCTCAAGTGTGTGTAGCGTAGTTCAATGGAAAGACGGTTTTAGGTCAAATACGCAATAACTGTTGTTTCCAAAAAGTGAATGGCTGATGTTGCAGTATTCTTAACACAGTGAAGATGTGATCAGTAAACCCTGAAACCAGGTCTGATTGTTTAAGTCGTCTTCAGTTATCTCTGCGGTTCAAATGTTTCCTTATTATCAGGGTTAAAGATAGGACTAATAATAAGTGTGAAACCGTCACTTGGTGTTATGGCACACAGAAATGATTGTTAACAAGCACCACTCATCAAGTCTCTCATTAATCTATCATATAAGGCAGGACGGAACGGTCGATTAAGACAGTATAATTTCGGCATTTAAGTCGCAAACTCATCATCACCGAGGTGACGGCATCGCCTAATTTACTGAGGAAATGTTTACAACATACATTCCGAGTCACCTGAACATCCCAATACCTAAATCCTCAACCTGAGCTACACACAACAACACCATTGTTTACAACGGTCAGAAAGTAGTATGCAGCTGAAGCTTTTCGAAGTGCTAGATGTAGAGAAGTCAGTGCCTCAAGCTTCATTGCGTTTAAATAATTTGAGATTCTCTAATGGGCGATCGCACTACTTATTATTAAGGAAGCAAGAGATTTTGCCAGTTATAGCAGAGAATGTTTTACGGTAAACAGTTCATTCGTTTCCACAAGGTGACCCTGTGAATGTGTGGACTGCTCCGAAACTACGGTAATACATGAGTCCGTTTGCGTGTTTCCCAGGGTCACACAATGGTAGCCTTCAACCGTTTGTCTACTAACTGTTCGAGAACATTCATGCCTAAGGAATATGAATTTTCATTCTTGCTGGCACAGGATTCTTCAGTCTCCGTACAGCACTACATCGACTGTACATTCTTCTGAACCTTATTCCCTGTGTATCGTTAAATCGAAAGCTTACTGGGGAATGATGATGAACGAAGATGAAAAGTCAAAGCAGATATGGCGTCTCAAGTAGGAAGGCGTTTGATTTCATACATGTTCTACTCACTACTAAGTACTTTTCGGGAATGGGTTCCGTGTAGCAGAGGGTTTGATTTTCGCAACCTGCGGTACAATACGTCTGTCCATCGGAGTGAACAAATTCGGAGTCGTTGACACATGCTCTACAAACGATAAGTGCAAAATGGAGCTAAGTATCACATAAACAATTTGTCACCAAATGTATCACGTCATTTGAGCTATTTCAAACGGAGTGATTAGGGAAAGCTCATTTAGATAGGAATTCATCTTGCACACTGTCAGCAGTCCCATGGAAACTAGGTCACTGTTAGAACGATCATACTTAATGTGAACAGAACAGGTAAAACTTAAAATTTCGTTGTTGATACAATGAAGTCATGGGATTTGAAGAAGCCCAAGTGGGACTGGCTGCAGTGTCGACTAGATTCAATTCAACAACAACGTTCGCATGTATCTACCCAATATTCATTTTACCAGCCGAGCAACAAGGCCATTATCTTAACTATCGCATGTGAACTCGCTTATCTAATGTCTTAGTTAAACACCAAGTGAACCAGAGGACAAACAACCAAGATAAAACCTTATCTAACAACACATGTTGAAGCTTACCATTTAGTCTATTGAAGAACAAACTTGCACTAGAAATAAATCGCATGCCAGACGTTCTAGAAACTCTCTGTCTACATGGTCGCAGGAAACATGACGTCGAAAACGGTCTTCTGTTATGCTAATAACTTTATATTACGTTAAAAAACAATGTAGTAATTTTTTACATGAACAAGTCAACAAGCCATTTCAAGAGGTCATAAAAATTAATTTTACACACAAATGCAGACGTCCTCTAGATAGCGCATTTAAGTAGTGGGCGTGGACTTCGGTATCTTCAAGGCCTCGATGTGAAATTTCCGGAAGTACAGAAATAAGCTGAAATAAACAAGTTCGTTGTCTTCAGCTGTAGCCACAGCATTACGGTCAATTGTGCAAGTTGTACCAAGTGGCTTGAACGAAGCTTATTCATCACATTGACAGAATTAGACAAACTGAACAACAATGTCGATATGGGTCTCTTGGGTAAGTTTTTAGGCACCAGTTCAGATAATAATTTGGCCATGTAGACAACATAACTGGCCCGAAAATATCAAGCAAGTGGTAATAAACAGAGAGCAGTGGAAATTAGCTACAGAACTGTAATGTGATAATGGAGTTAAAGTAAACGTAAAAGCCTTCTAGTATCAGTTTCAGCTAAGATGTTCGCCATGACAGTAAAACAATTGAACATGAACTCCATTACTACCGGATGCATGTTAGGTTAGATAGGCGAACATAACTGATGAATAAATGAAACTTTAGACTACTCGGTTAAGAATATGAGTACGGAAGTTAACACGCAGTCAGTATTGCTCATTGAAACGGATTGGTCCCGCATGATAGACTAATGAGACTGTGGAAAACGAAGTCGCCAATTGAAGCAACATCTGGTTGGTGACGAACCAGAACCAACTTCTTGTCTCCAACCAAATGTTTGCAAGCTTCTTCGATTAACCTAACTCTCAAAAATGCACTTTAATGGGAGTGCACAAAGTAACAGTGTCACCCAGTTCCGCCAAATATACTGGCTTCCCTAAATACGACATTCCAACAACAACCACTTTGTAAACAATAATCTAATTCCATCAGAAAACTGCATGCGTAAGGATCTTATCAGAACTAACACAATTTTTATTTTGTCGCCTTCAATCTCATGTACAAATATCATTAAAACACTCTGCTTCATATTCCTTATTGCAGTTTTGTCATGTTCATGCTGTGGTCACTCTCGTCTGACTAAGGGTTTATGGTCAAAATTTCCACCCATCTATCACAATCACTGGTTGTACTTGACAAATTGGTAGCCACTTCTATACACTGGAAACTATGCCTAACATCATGTAAAAGGTGTTTTTAATAAGGACGAAATTGCCTCAAGGTTGCTTGTGAATGGCATTGAAACACCATGTGCTTATCTTTTTGGTGTGTAAGCAGTCAACATTTGTTGAAACGTATTCGAAACAATAAATGGCCGGACTGATAGAATTCTTGGAATTCAGTTTCCAGAAAGTTGTGTATGCAATTGAACTCATTTTCATATTTTTGTGGACGTAGCATAATAATCAACACTGGTACTTTTGATTTTGAGCTATATTGTTGGTCTTGCTTTGCTCTAGGAATTGTACTGTTGACGGCCACAGCGGGTCAGATATGCTCAAACCTGCACAGTCGTAATATCCAACTCTATTACAATGAGCACAGAAGGAACATTTTATCAAACACACGCAAATACAAACTATGTGGCTTATGGTTTCCAATGGATTATTTTATAGTGAAAAGTGCAGAACACAATGTGTACACCTCGGCTCAGAAGCATAAAAACACCATACACTACAGCATCACAGAAATTAAACCGTTGAACATGTCTCGTTACCTCGCTTCCAAATGTGTGTACTAGCCAGCTAATCGACAAAGTCACTACCAACGTGGCAACGGATAACATTCCATGACGACAAAAGTGACAAAAAGCTAACTTTATGGAGAGTTTGGAATGTGAGTAAATGGTTAAGCTTCCGTAACTTTAGAAAAACGTCCTTGCTGGTTAAATAACTCAAATAGTGCTCAGAATATAACGCTAAGTTTGTTGAGACCTAGTAACTTTTCGTTTTCTTGGCAACTTTGTGGATAAAAATGACAATACTTCTGTTTATCGCGGATAGTATATCACATAAACATTGTTGGAAAGTTTTTGAAACGGTACGCAGAAAATGAGTAGGTCATTTACGTCTTCCGGCTTGTGAAAGTTAAGTGAAACCAAGGTTGATTGTGCCAGGTGTTCGCTAATTGAAACAAATCATTTGGAGAGAGGTCGACTGAGAAGACATGAACAACACTACCCCTTTATCAAAACAAAGCTTAGTTAAAACTACCCAGCATATCAGAGCAGTAAGTTCAAAATCTGTACTCATTGACTTGGAATGAAGTTCTGATGATAGTACTGTCATCTTTTTTGACACCTTGCAATTTCGTGTATGAAGTTGGATAATTATGTTTGATGATTTGACAGTCAAGTAGGACACGGATACAGTTTTTCTGATTTGAATTCCAAACAAAACTGGTGAAAAGTTTTGAATATCTGTATCTACCATTTGGCCAATAATAATCCAACTGATGGAATGGCTACAAAATCGCATACTGAATGCTTAACATTTTGAAAAACCATCACTCAGTTATAAAATCAAGCCCGAACAGAGAAACAAGTACTGCGACGTTGGATTAGGGGAAAAGCTCTGCCAAAGTAATCAGAAACCTGTCTCACGAAGCGAAGTTCCATGATAGAACTACTGGACACATTAGAACCCGAACCACTGAAGGAGGACTGTCAAGAATGCTATGTCGACCGCAACAATTGATAATTTGGCATCATCCAACTTTAGGTCATACTTTTTAATTTGTTCCAAATCCTGCAGTTGTGCATGTTGCTTATGATACCTAAAGCTACGGTACTGCTCAGCCTAGTAATTGATACATGCTGTTCAGTCCAAACTGCGGCTAAATAGTCGCTTATAACGATTGTGGATCCACTTAGGAGGTAAGGTGGAAGTAGATTTGGAGAAACATTTGCATTCGCGGACTCCACAGCAAAACTCAATGCTTCAGACCAAAAGGAAGCTATCTCTATGATCGCTTTTGTCAACCGAAACGTCCCATTATCGATGCGATAAAGTTCACTGTCACTTGAACCGTTAGTTACCACATTGTACAAAACTGAACCTAAAGAATCATGAGTTTTCTGCATCACTAACATCTGGATTCATTTCAACGGTGAATTCCGCTGCCAGGTTAACCATGTTTCCATGAGTTCACTGTTAAGCCCGGCGCCCACCGACTATTTTATGCGCGTGCTACATAGCAGTAAGCTGGATGAAGTTAGTGAAGAAACCAGCCATTACGGAATATATGCGTGTGCTGCCTTCTGTACGTCACGTTGCATAACAGACAACCAGAATCTCTCCAAAGATTTTAATAATGAGGTAATAACATTACCTTTACACTTAAAGAATAAATCAATGAGAAAGCACAATTTCTAGGTGTAGCAAACGTGCGTACGACAAAGTGGGCAATGAAACTAGGCGAGTTTGTGAAGAAAACTGGTAGTAGTGCGCACTTGCACCTCTATGGTATTATTTCAATCAGTCCTAACGTACTGGCCCTGTACTGTAAAAAACAAAATGGAGGTGCACAGAAAACTTGACAAATTAGAAGGGAAGAAATCTACGGGAGATTATCAGTACTAACGCCTGGACAAAGAAATTCCTCGACAGCATTACAAGTAAGAAGAACGAATGGGACCTATTTCAGACTATTTTAAGAAGAAGGCCTACTTAACATCGTTTTTCACGAGGGACGCAACAGATAACACAAGATAAATCGTACAGTCAGCAGGCTTGTTTGATGGCAGGTTCCGTTATGGCGCCCCACTCAGAGGGAACGATTGTAACGGACAGCCGAATACAACAACCGCGTAGGGATTGAATTCGTATCGCGTAACAGAGCATGGTGCTGTGTTGTTGACGCCGTTTTAGTTCTCGTTTGTGTAAATAATGTGCATGGCTTACCGGGCCTTTGACTCATGCTTGTTTCCGTTGTTTTGCTTTGCAGGACTGTGGTCGTAACTCCTAGTCCGGAAGAACATTGTCTCTCGGTGTCTTCACGTTGACCCAAATTTGGTCCACGTGTGTTAAAGGCATCAGAGTAAAGATGACCGTTTTCTACGCTACGCCCATGAAGCAAAATTTCCTTATTCGGTTTTAGCTGCTTCAATTTTCTCGCGACTGGGTACAGATTGAGTGCATTGATACGTGGTGAACCGAAGGATTTTGTCAACACTCCCATGTTTGGCTTCACCTCGGTACGCGGAAAGCCTTAATTCATCTATCCCGGGCGAGTACTGGGAGGGTAATTGATAAGGATACTGTCACAAAGTGTTTTGGATTAACCACATATTCTTTTCACTTTGTCGCGGATGTTTTAATACTACTTCGTGTTTAAAGTCTAAACAATCGTAATTTGTTTGCATCACTGTAATTTGTGTATCAGAGAAAGATTTTATACGATCAGTTCCGCAACCATAGCCAAACAAAGTTGTCCAACCCATTAAACAGTTCGACGCATCTCCCACTGATCCAACCCGATTGAGACTGACTACTTACCGCCTGCCAAAAATAAATCGTGGTTGTTGTTTAACCAATCACCCAAACCCCTTCCCTTATATTTTTTCAATAAATACTTCATTGGCGGGAGGATGATTTTAGCATCACAACCATATGTTTTAGTTCGCAACATCGCAATCGCATATATCATTTTTGCAAATATTTTGAATAGTTTACTGTGCCTACTCTGTCCAAATAAGTCAATGGGTCTGTTTCCGAAACCTTATAGAGGAATGTTGGAAATCATTCGGAAACCGGAATTCGTCAAAACATACCACCCCGTGTTATTCTGTTGCTCGTCGTTCCGCTAAGCTTGGTCAAAAAGAGGTCAAAAGGCTTCGCACACCTGCAGCTTTAGAGCTGCATGCTTCTGGACATTCAATGTCTCACTGTTGTCCATCTTGTCCACCTCATTTTATCAAAGTGCGATAAAGAATGTGAGAAAATCTGCTGCAGCTTTAACGGCACACACCGAGCAACATCGTCTAATCGGATACAAACCTGCTGTCCAGACCCAAGCAGGACTAATCTCCTTGATGAATGTTTCAGTAGTGGAACGTAGTATACAAGCTTAGACTGAGTTATGTTCTTCCATGTGAACGCAAAGCACTATCCTTCCAAATTTTCGGTTCTTCGTTTATTCTTGGAAAGTGTCGTCATCAGATCAAACTATGCCTTTCCAGTATTCAGACAAGGATCTCTTCCGAACATGCTTACTTACAACACACACTATTTCAGTTGGACCCGACTGTTTCCAACAAGTGGCCGTGAGATAGTAATCAGTCTAGTAATATCCTAAAGTGTACAGAGGGTGTTGCAGCCATTGTTGCCAGGAATTGATTGAGCAAAACATAAAGTGACATATTCACGATGTAACAGTTCCCAGTTGATAATCAGTCGAATACTTACAAGCTACTCTACGCCGAGACATACAATGGTCATCCATAGCAATGAGATTTTCATGCGAATCAGAAGACCTACTATCTATGTTACAAGGGTGCCGCACAAAGATACGTTGCCAAAATTTTCCGTGAATACCGTCTGAAGGCATGCAGGCAGTTCATTGACGAAAATTTTAGTGATAACAGTGATTTCTTACTCTCGGGCTTATTCTACATCTATTTGACTGGGTAGAAATGGATGCACACAAGCTCTTGTGAGCGCGTATCCGGTGGTACAATCATTCAGTGATCACCAATCGCACAAAAAATTTCTGGCGAATCCTGAAAGCTGAGATCTGGAGTGTACCACAACGTCAGCCATATTGTATTAAGCTGGATGATTATCAAATTCAAGATCCTGCGGTTCCGATTCTGGTTTCGTTCACTTTACTTCATTTCTTGTTTTCCTTTTATTGCTAAAGCTGTGATGTCACCAATTGCTGAACTTTCATGACATCAAGCGTACAAAATAAGCTCCTGACTTGACTTGATGCCAACCACCTCTCTGACAAAATGGCAGCAGCTGGGAAATACTTAGGATATTAAACATAGATTCTTATTGAGGAACAGTTAATGATCCAATACTTCTTGTAGTACCTGTCGGTTGGTAAATTCAAGAGATATATCTGACACAATTTCTTGATTCATCCAAATGTGCATCAACTTCTTTGGACAGTAGAGCATAGTTTTAAAATGTGCAAATGTGAGTACCTGTTCATTAAATTGGACAGGATGGAGAGCAAATCTGCAACCGGATCAACAAACACATCCCAGTTTACGTTCATAAGGAGTTCCTGGGTACACCCATAGTTTTACTTTGGTCACAGCTTGTCGCATCACAAAGCACTGACGTCATCAGTCATCATATATTTCTGACGTGTTGACCTAAACTAAAGCCAGACAGAACCATTCGAATAACATCGGTTGCAAAATGCAATGCTTTTCCGGTTCATAGAAGTGGTAGTCAAACAAGTGGAAGCCAGCATTGAGAACATCTTGTCCAGTACTATCAGATTGTTCTGATAGTTGGTGTGTATTGATGTGGATAAATGTGTGTCTAATGACTTTGCCGTTTTGTTTCACAATGTTTATAATAAACAGACAGACTACTTGATGAGACGTATCTAAATATGCGTGAGATACAAATCGTGCAACTTCTTTTTTATGACTCAATTTGACGAAATTAATTTGAGGAAAACTTGCTTTACCATCGTTTATAATAAAGTGCCACAGCAATTGCTTAAAAACTTTCATCGGTTTGATTGGGTACATGGAACTGGCATATTTCTGGGGATAAACACTGTGTTCCAGCAAGACGAACAAACAAAATGAGTACTATCCACAAACAGCAGTGACTAAATGTTAGAGTAACGTCTACCTTGCCTCATTGAAATTTACGTACAACACGTTCGTCACACAGTCAAGACGACCATGATAGCATTCTTTAGAAAAATCAGTCAACAGGTATATGTCACTGATTATAAATTGTGCAACCAAACCTTGAGTGAAGACGATTCATAGTAGAAGTGAAGACTTAATGGACGATTACACGTAATCCAAAATGTACTAGTTTTGTGACCACACTTAGTTTACATCACGAATATGTTATTACCACATAGTTCGATGCATAAACCACAAAACACAATACACCAAGGTGCATAAGCCATGTCCCTTATAAATACGCGAGCACATTCTACACGGGCTGATTCAGCAATGAAATTTTAATTAATGGAAACAGTAACCGTGTGTATCACTCACACGCCATGTACGTTTTGGAACTCACAAATAACCGGTTCTTACAGAGTGTAAGTAATGCTATGACTTGGACTTATTCAAGATTTAAGTATGCTAACCTTCTGATTTGTGTGAGTGTTGCTGATCATAAGATGCATGATGCGTGGGTCACGCGGGAGATGCATGGAACACAGTCAGCCACAAATCACAAATGGCTAATTGATTGGTTCAAGCTGTATATCCACATACTTAAGGTTGGCTAACCCAAAGCGATCATTCAATCACAGTCAGTCACCAGTCGATGAAAAATCGAACGACCACTGTCCACTGTTTGCCATTCGCAGTACTTATCTGTTGGCACGATGTTGATTCGTCAGGGCGTGCCGCGCTGGCATGGACGCATGTTGACATCATCCTAAACTCTGCTGTAAACCATCGAAAAAGACAAGTTGTTTCGTCCTTGAGATGGCTGTGGGCTTGGCAGATCTCGAACTTTCCACCCTGTACCAAAATAGCCCGGAAAATCTCAGTCCCGAAAATACCACAACTGTCCAGCGATTTGCTCTCAAGATAAACCAAAAGACGCGTGCGTAAACCAGCTCTGTTCCGCCAAAAAAACGTGTGCGACAAAGACGAAAAATACCAGGTATTTATATGGTGCGTAGTCACTTGGACACATTTTCGAATCAGAAAATAGAAGGATAGTTACCGAAGAAAGTAATCAGGGCCACTAAACCACCAATGAGCATAGCAGAATAAAGGTTGGACAGGTGAGAATCAACCAGTTACCTCTCGACCTTTCCAGACAGTTCCGCTAATTCTGATTGGATTATCGTTCTTCTCGAGGATGGAGGCGGTTTCTGACAAATAAAATTGGACTGTCTAACAAATTCTCATTGTTTAAGTTGAAACTATAATCAGTCCAGCATTCTTCTTCGATGTTTAGTGTTTCATCTCTCTTTCGTTTCTGCTCTATTTGATCACAATCCCTACTATTTAATTTGCATCTTCGGTTAATCGAGACAATGACATCTATTTTTGTCGAGCAACCATATTCATGTTGTGCAGTCGATTCTAGTTCCTCCGTTCACTATGTATAGTCAAAGCCTTTAATGATTCAGTATAAATTGCCACTTTTGTTCATTGATATATTACTAAGTTTTCACATTAATCGCATTTTTATATTCCAGTTTCAAAGGGACACCGTCCTTGGGCAAAGTCCGTGAGCTTTTCCAATTCATTTCCTGTTGGTCTGTCAAAACGTCCTCTTCTTTATTGAACAGCTTGCTCTTTGGCTAACTCATTTGGGTCTTGTTAAATTATTGATGTAACAGTTACATTGTTTTTTCGTAAACCATTCATCCATCATATCGACCCTGTCTCCAGTTTGACACTTGCGTTGACTGCACTGCGCTTGGACTGCGTTGATGATATTTTTTAAAGTTCATTTTACACCATGTATATTGTTCAGATCACTGCCTCTGTATACTTACGGTTTCCACGCGGAACCACGACTGAATCCCGTTACATTTATCTTGTCCAATATTCATAACAGACGATATACTTACTATCATTCTACCCAGTGCAGCGGTTATATAGAATCAAAAACCATGGTTGTCATCCACTTTGCGGTTGTTACATTTCTGGACTCAGATATACAGACAAATATGTATGCATAAAAAGATCATTTCCACCAGCGTTTTAGAACCAGTAAACCTGTGGCCACCACATGCTGCACAGCGAGGCTTTCGTTTAAAGGAGTCAGGCAAAATGGCGAAATCGACGTTCGACCGTGAGAGGACAAATTTGAACTTGATCGTCCGAAAACTGCGACATGCCACATTGACCAGTGCGGTTTTGAACGAACTAGCTGCCCGTGACTGGTATGCCTTCATAATCACTACTAGAGAACAAGTATCAAAGATACGACTGTGAAACAAATGTAAGTAAGGTCAGTAATTTTTGGAACATTCACAAATCATCGATCACTGTTGACTAATGAATCACTTCCCTTTTCCTTAGGAGGCTGGATGCACACCGTTTTGTCCTAACTGTTCTTCATTTCTGCTGAGTTCGCCACATGTTTAAAGCCTGTTTAAATTATTCATTAAAGATAAAAGAGAATTCTTTTCGCTTTTAAATCATACACCATCCGTATTAACGTCCACCTGCAATCTACTTACGTGGTCCAGCATGTTCTTCCGCTTTACTATCGGAAAGTTTTCAACCTCGAATAACGGGCGTTGTAGATGGTATATTTAATCAGCTGGCTGATCGTTCATGGCAAGATGTGCTTTGAAGCCTTTACAAACACGCCTCCAAGGTTCAGTCCATCGGTTTTACGACGGAAACAGGGTGTTTTAGCAGACAGTGCATTCGTGTTAATTATAAGTATATTCTGATATCCGTCACCCTGGTGATCTGGTGTAGAAAAGGTTGCTTTCAAACCTGGTACATCTCGTGTTTTTAAGTCAAACATCTATAACAGTCCGTAAACTTGCCTTCTGAAGAATATTGGCCCACTGGGAGGATTCTTCAATCTCAAAGTTTTGGACCAAAAGGCCACAGCAGGTTCCAACAACTGCTTCTGAAAGACATAAAAATGGTTTGCAAATACCGAACTGTACGGGAGAGGCAGTCATCGCGCACCTTTAATGGTCAGTGTTCTAGGACTTACTTGACAAAATGCATCGTAGAAAAAAGGCAGCCTTTTGGCACACGACTAGTGTCTTCAAACTCTACCCTCTATTAACGCATATATATACTTCCATTCACTGTACCCCTATTTAACATTGCATTCGGGACTGTAATCAAACTCTCCTTAGCGTTTTCATAAGTGTTATACATTTTATGTAGACAACATTGTTTGTTTAAAAGCATGTGTTAATAAATTTGGCAGCGCCTTTGTGACTCACTTTACAGAGGCAGATCACCAACTAATTTTATATTTTCAATCCGTTGCCTATTCTTAATCGAATTTTCGTTAGTGTTCACAGTCTTCAACTGCCTCTAGATCGCTCTTGTTTTTAGTTTGCTCATATGCATCCAATGTAAATTGGTTGGCCGCATCCTGTTCACTTCTTTCGTTGGTTAAGTGATATACGCTTCAAATTTGAACCGCTCACCCATATGCCTACCACCGTTTTGAATCTAGCTCTCTACTCCATTGCTTATCTCGTTTTGTTCATACAACGCTAAGCATCCAAAGGGTTAGAAACGCAATACGCGCTCTTAGAACCCAGCAACGATTTCTCGGTGAACAAACTTTTATTTTTTTGTATGCATTATTCCTTCTTCAATTTAGTCACCATTTTGTGCATTCAACTGATGAGGACAAGCAAAGTGTTATTAAACATACATTTTTCATAACAACGTCAACGTTGTTCAACCTGACATTTGAGAAATTTTTTTCAAATCTAACAGTGCCTATATCCGCAACCATAACTGCTTTCGTGTTGATCACGATCTCTCATTGCTCCAAAATGTTTCGTCAGTATAGTATTCCTATATTACTTGTCAAGTGTGTCATTATACAAATATCCAACATTTGCCTGTAGAGGTAAAAGAAATAATTCCATGACTTCGCTTAGTTTGACTTTGACAAGGCGAAAGTTAATGACCGTGGTTCCAAGAATTCATAAAATCGACCGCTCAATTTCACACAGCAACCTAAATGTGGCCTGCGAAATCGTAGTGAGGAAGCTCAAGGGTCCCTCAATTTTACACGATATCATGCGTTAGGCAGCCTGATACCTGAAATTCCTGCATAAGCAAAGCCAGGTAGTAAAGAAATACCACAAACTCACGGTATATGTGAGTTATGGCATTACAATTAAATAAACGCAGTAAAAGTTGGCAAAACTAAATTTTACGTCTAAACAACATGAAAACCCACCTTCAATAGTGAAAAGCTACTCTATCTTTTCATACGTTTTGTATAGGTCGTAGTAATGCGCAGGTTTTTCTGTGGTGCAGATTTCAATGCAGATATGGTGTATTTACTAGGTGACGCTCTCTGTAGAATTTTCATTTCAAGGGAATTATGATAAACTTACAATTTTCGTATTAAGCGGAACCCAACACTTGTGGCTCTTCAACTCCAGTGCAAAAACGCAGGATAGAATGAACAAACCCCATCCAAAATATTTAAACATTAGACCACTCGGCGCGTTAGATAACATCTGGATTATATTTTCAGCTGAACGATGCAGTTTAGCTGAACAATTCTGAAAAGCACAATAAACCTGGGTGTAATAAGACCGGATTGATAAATAGACAAACTACAAATAAAATAAAATTTAAAACTCTTACAACGAAGTCTGACTGTTCCTGAACAACATGCTAGTGTAGTTATTTCACAATCACATATAACACTCTTGTTTTCCTGACCAACCTTCCGCTGTTCAAACCACCTGTCTTCCGACATATCGTCCAGTGGGCTGTGCTCTAGAAAGATGTTTCATATACACAATGCGATGAAGTTAAGAAATGTTAGTCATATTCTATGTTCCTGTGTATGACAACAAACACATAGTTAATGTGAATGTGACGCCTTCCTTTATCTTGTAAAACTTGTCTATAATTTGTAAACAGACGGTTTTGGTAAAGCCAAATGATAAAATCTATACCATTTTGATGTTTGTCAACGTCTTGTTTATCAGCAGTATTCTGATGGCTACTGTTAGGAAGGCGTATCTCATTTAAAACAGACGACAAAATTTCATATGCGGACGGTTATCAGCTTGAAGTAAATCGCCTCTGAATACTGCAATGTAAATGCGGGTGACTGGTGAGGCCAGCATCGAAGCGAAGGCTGATTCATGAAGACCAACATGAGAGGGAAATGTGTGACAACTAGAACACATCATTTAATAGTGAAGGTACTTAAGAGATTATGCGAACTTTTACCCAATAAAGCCATTAATTATGATGAGTAGATCGCTGAGTGTCTAACTGTATGTTGTGTCTGCTAACACTCAAGCCATAACAGTGTTGATCGAACAGCCCCGGCTTATGCTACAAAACTTTGAGTACTACTCAATCTTTCCTCTAATGAAATGATGATACAGTTTATTTCTTACTGTTATCGGAAGTCTTTGCTTCAACACCTCAATCTGTCAAGCTTCGGGACTTTCCGTAACTTCGTGGATGTCGTGCCTGCGCGGAAACTGTGAACCTTGTCAGAAGGGGTGAATGTCTTTCAATGTGAAAACGCAACCAGGCAAACACTTACATCATCGCTAACAGTGCAGTCAGTGTACAAATTACCAAACTTTTCGCGTGTAAAATGCGGCAGCCTATCGCACAGAAGGGGAGAATTTGGGACTTAAAAGGCTTGCCACTCTGGGATGGCTCTCTTCTGGCTACAAAAGAATAACTGAAATATCTCTAGCTTACTTTTAGTGATGAGGTCTCTTATGAGTTCATTGCAATTCGTTCGAACAAATTAGATGCATATTAACTAACAAATTCTTCTGGGCCAGAATATTAGATCTCTGAGAGGTCTCCAAACGCAGTCTCCATAAAGTTATTTATAATACTTTGAAGTTGGCTATTTAATGATCGAAGAAAAGTTTGCTTTATATGCCTGTGAACAAGAGCAATGTTTGTAAACTAAACATTGTGTTCATCTTCACAAATGTAATTTACCATAACAAAATCCCTCGAGTCTATCACGAATCAGCCTATCAAAAAGTATAGAAAAAGTTGCTTCATAAAGCTCGTGAAAAATACAAAGGATGCGATAAAACTCTCGTGCAAATCATCCATTTTCAGTCTCCTTTGTGTCCTCATTCTTAACATAGTGATAAGTTCCATTTTTGCGATTCTTAGGTCAGATATCTAGAACTCTACATAACACACAACATTGTGTTTGTTCGTTTTGCTGTTCCGAAGTGCTGGATGTTAGCAAAATGCGTCAGATGTAGTTAGTTGCATTCTGTTTACGATGGGCAAGAGTAAAACCAATCTGGAAGATATAAGCTTTCTAAGAACCTCAGTGATAATTGATATTTTGCTGCGCGCACGTTTACACGTCCGCTTGTTACAGAAAGTGTGTATCGAAGCCCCTCTACATTCTACTGATGTGTAATGGTTTGCACACGGAAGGTTGCACGCTATATTGAACAGCAAATTATAACAGACGGTTCGCTGACTCGCACGTTTTGTGGTGTTAACGGCATTAGTCCGTTGAAAACATGAGGCCTTCTTCATAAGTCAGGCTTCCACGTATCAATGTTTTCTCCTGATTTTGTTTGTCTTATCGCCTTAGATACATATTACCACCGTTAATTCCAAAACAGATTAAAATCATACGCGTTCATTTCCGTCAACTAATTCAAAAATGTAACATTCCTTCGTGTTGGTTTATTTAAAACGTTCCCAGCAACCTCCGTTGTAGCACATCCGCGCAGCTTAGTACTGTGGTTGGGCTGACGCGGTGATTTTCACGAATTAATTCAAGTACCTTACCATTCTAAGCGCATATGGAATAATAGGGGCTAATTAGTGACTATAAAGGTAAATGTGGACCAGTGGTGACGAATGGAACATTTGTATTCAAGTAATAAATATCCAAAAGAATACAATACCTTGATGAATAAATTTCAACCATATTATCTCCGTAAATTTTTTCTGTCAGCTAGTGCCCTTTGGTTTTTTTCTTCTTTCGAATTAGTTTAAGTATTACTTCAGTAAGATGGTTGGAAAATTATTAGGCCAACTGAGTTAGCTGTTGGAGAGAAAAAATGGTGAACAGATTTTATGCTTACTACAAAACATTGGTCGGCATTAAGGCTTATTTTGCTCGCATGGATGAGATATCATTAGCTATTCTGTACGGTTTCGCATGGGCGTCGTTCTGGCTAATTGAACCCTTTCATGAAAAAAGTTTTATTTAGTTAATGTCAAAAACCAAACAATGTTTTGTTCTTCTTTTGCCATCAACTAATTTTGCCTGTTAATGTTAAATTCATTCAACCGACGGTAAGCTTGAATTGGACCGGTACAACACAAATCGCAGACCAGTAGTTAACACAAAAAGCATTTGCACAGTGGAAGCCTATTAAAACTCATTCTTCTTCTTGTATGGAACCACATCTTATTTCTCTTTGGAGTAACTATAAGCTTTGCCCGCCGTACCCTGAAGTTAAGGCAAGTGTCAACCGATCAGAGCGGGCTAGGTCTAACTAGGACAATTCAGTATCGAAGACCGTAAACTTTGCGTGCCAGTATGATAAATGATTCATCGAAACGTTTAAACTACTTTGGAATGAGAATCCAAAAGCCGGTTCAAATATATTTCGTGCGACGAAGCTGGTTGCTTGTTTGAATGATCATAGTCGCCGAGATAATTATTCCACGGGAGAAGTTCACGGCTTTTGTACTCTGCGTTGTTGGCGAATCCTTTTTCGATTACCGTTTATCCTGGCCGCGTTTTGCTGCTTTTCCTAGTTTCGAAACCGTAAACCATTGCACATAGCACAACTATTCCAAACGTGGAATGCAAGCAATTCTTATTTCTCTATTTTAATTTTGCCGTGTTTATTCCAAATTTATATAATTTCTGCTCGTGCTGTACAGTTTCTGATGTTCTCCACTGTGAAGTATTTAAGCGGCAACTCGGTTTTGCTAATATACAGTGAACGACTTGTCGGGTCCAACAACGTGAAGTGGTTGAGCACATGAGAAGCAACTTGATACTGACGGCTGTTGACGGGACACGTCAGTTTTCCGAAAGACATCAAAGTGCGTATCGTCAAGTTATATCACATAGGTAATTTTTTTCCCAAAGGTTCGTATAGATTCGTACCCTGCTTCTTATGCAGGGTAGAGCGTCATCCGAAACTCAACTGACAAAAGTGTGATTCTGTTCAGGTCACAGTATGAACCGCGGAAGGAGTATGTGAAGAACCTTTCCATCATTCCCTCAAAAGATTGTCGCTTATATATTGAGGGGCCAATGAAATTGATAAACCCCCAAAAGACTAAGCAACATAACGATTGGGGTGATTGACCAGTATTCCACTGGTGAACCGTGTAACCAGCCTCGCTATATCACATCAGGGGACATGTCGAGTAAATTTTAATGTGAATCCCAAAGCAACGAAGTTGATCCCGTAAAGGTGACGCCTTCGTTTAAAATTTATTCGCATACAGGAGAAGATCAATCTTATCCCATTCAGTCGTTTTCTTACTTCGTGTCTGGTACCTTTAGCGTATACCAATGAAGCGTTAAATTCGTGCAATTCGCGCTAAGTTATATGTAAATATATACATATATATATGT
>LUCH01007529.1:0-17414 GCA_013368495.1 Paragonimus heterotremus | reverse complement strand
TTGCCTTTGCTGAATCAAAGAGAACTAAACAAGACGTTGTTCTCTGTCTTACTGTAGTGAAAAGGCGTCCAATAAAGCACAATCTTTATTGTCCAACTCGCTAGTTCCCATGCCACACGTGCGCTCGCGATTTTGAATCACAATTCCAGTCCACAACACCCCCCGGTTTCCGCCCACACATCGTGTGCACTTCTACCCGGTTTAGGTGTGTGATTGGCGCCTTCTATCCGGGGGTTTTCCGTTTGCTATCCCCCGTCCGTTGGTCCGATCCGGTCGAGCGACGATTCATCGGGTCGCCCACGCCGGCCTCCATCCAGTCGCGGTGGGGTTTTGAACGCACCTCCCCTGTGTTGAGGTCTTCCACCGAGAGTTGGAATGCTCGCACCACCTGCCTGACAGTCCACCACAATATGTTGTATTTGCCCATCGTATAGTGCCCAGTGTATAATATTTAGCCCAGATCGTGTGAGCCATGCACCCGCCCGCCTGCGCTTACTCTGGAACACTCGGGATACACAGTCGGCTAGTCAACTAATCAGGTTATACAGCCCATGATTATTAAACGACACACTCACGCATGTCAACTAAGCGTTTAATGGACCAGGTATTATTAGCCAACACCACCAACAGTTCTGTAAAGTCATATGGTGATCAAGCAACGCTGTGGTCACGAAGTATGAAGCGGCTGGTTATAAAATATGTGAGTATCGTCCGCTCAGTTGGGGAATTCATTATTCAGGTTGCTAATTAGAAATACTGTGCGATTTGGTAATGTGCCTCAGTCGATGGCGAGCACCTAATCCTTTAGTTTAGCCTATCTAAAATTATGTCTATCCTCCTTCTCTGTTTGTTTCTCCGGAATATTCCTCGTCACTGTGGAAATGGACGGCGGCTTTAGCCACAGTACAGTCTGGTGGGGCTCACGGTATCCGCGACTGAACAGAAATGAATTTGTGTACCAAAAACGCACGAATGCTCAACAGCGCCATCCGGTTTCGTGACCAAACAAAAAGAAATTACTGGTTGTTGTCGTTATGCATAATTGATTTGTACCACAACTCAATGTTAAAATCATGCTTAACCGTCATAGAAAATTGATCGATTATCCTCTGCACGTCACATAGCTCCAATGCGGTTCTGGCATCATTGTGATACATTCATTCATGAGCGTTTTTCGGAAGTTTACGGGTTACAAAAAGCATACAGTACTTGTGTACACCCTACGTTGTGTTGGACGGTATACAAGTAGTAAAAATATTCAAAGAACACGCGAACAAGCATTTCTAAGACGATAAGGATTATTGCACCATGAACGGTAATAGAGCTAGGTGAAGTCAGAACACAAGAAGAGCAGTATAACTCAGACAAAGTAAACAAGCACGAAAAACACGCTCTTCAATAAACAATGACTGGTTAGCACTGGTGTCATAGGTCCGACACCACTCAGATGACAACGCTAATTTGAGACTCGAACTAGCAACACAAAGGTATGTAACCAGCTTCAGCTTAAAGACATCTATCGATAACACGTTCGTCACAGAGTATTTGACAGTGAACATACACCACCACTGGAAGCAGGTGGTTTGTATCTCAGACAATTCATTTGGTGTTGCAGTATTCAGTGAATAACCCAATAATGAGTAAGAATGTGCAACGAAAAATATGAGGGCTGATGCAAGAGTTTGTAATTCAAAAGAATACTTTCATTAAGATCTCGATAACATACTCAGAAAGGACCCAGTCTTTCTGAGTGGAGAAGTGGACAAAGCGAAAAAAACAAGCCCTGCTTTCTCAGTCAGATGCACAACTTTCACAATCGACAGTTCGCAAGTATAGATATTCAATTAAGGGTTAGAACGTACCACTAAGCTGAACAGCGAGAGGAAGGTGTCTAACCGAAAGGTTCCGAAACAAGTGGTTTCGTATTTCAACAGTCACGTTGGCTTCCATTGCCAACAACATGCAGCTAGTGAACAAGTTGTGATCCTCTGAAACGATTGCTCCTAGGTTGCACTCATGGAGCCAACCTTCAGCCTTCTAAAAGTATTCAGCACAAGTGTGGTGAAAATCTACTCGATTCACTGCTTATCCAAACCCTGACACAATAGGAGTTCTAACAAGAGACCATTCCAAACGTCACGTCGAAAATACTAAATCAGGATTGGACGAACAGTCTCAATGTTACGCCTTCCGTTATTCGCTTATTTCCTTGTTCCGTACTGTACCAATTAACGTGCAGTTTGTGACTTTGGGCTAATACGACTTTGGGCTAATACGACTTTGGGCTAATACGACTTTGGGCTAATACGACCAGCCAATGAGTGACTATGATTTCTTTAATACTGTTGTACATCCATAAATTCGGCTTCTTGTCTCATGAATATGAACTGCTTACTGCAACTAGTACGAGGTCTTCTCCTTATTACTTGCGTGAGATATTTCAATTCGAGTACGATTCCTAGGGCTATTCGAAGTCCCTAATTCCGAGTATCACAAAAACGTGCATCAATTTACATTTAAAAAGGGCTAAATGGAAGCTCGAGCATTGTGGCCCAGCAATGCAATCCGAACAAATTACTACGATGTCTCTCCTCTGTAGTAATACCATTCGACACATTTTCGTGTTGTCAACGCATAGCAGTGCCGAGGAACTTGCCAGCTGTGGCTGTTCAAGAACGAGTAGCAGTGGGGGGTAGAACAAGACCCTGAGGTATAACGCTAGTGGTACCGTGTCGATTGGATAGTACTCCCCTAGTAAAACATCAGGCGTTAAAAGGACCCACGAACCACAGCAATAAAAGACAGGCGGGTCCACACATAGACTGTGTAGAAAGCTTCAAAGAAACTTGACAAAATAACAGCTATGAGCCTACCTTCATCAACCACCCTAACCCGATACACCCAGGCACGAAAAGTTCCTCCAGATTCCGTTTACTTGAAGCTGTAACGTACGGTGCACACTATAATCCCTCAGATGGTCGTCTATTACGCCTTCCCAAAATTCTGAGACAACAGACCACTCACTTGTTGCCGATAGGCTCGTGGCGACTATCCATTTTGACGATGGAGGATGCGATGTAAGCCTTCCAATTCTTCGGAAGCTTGCTCGAATCGACAGCACGAGTGAATAGCCCACGTGGTGATCTTGCCATCTTTCAGGCGCGCCTTGTCATTGACACTGGGGAAATTAGAGCACAATCAGGCGTCATGTAACGCTCCTTGGTTATTGACATAATGAGTTCCAAAAACAGTAGTAATCTGTAGATTAGAGATAACAACCCAATCGCCATCACGGAGTTACAAGATCGCAGGGTAGTGTTTAGTGAGTCTATTTACAGTGTTGTACAGTGGCTTCCAGTTGATGTGAAGGAGTTGGACGTTCGCTATCAACTTCGTTTAGTTAATCTCGTTAAAACATGTAAGTTAGGGAGACTACAGTGATAGGGGTTCAACTGAATAAGAAAGCCCTCTTTAATTAGTCGTCATAAGCCTGAGGATCGTAACAAATCAGGTATTTGAGTGCACTCAGTTAATGAGCCCTGTTCGTCAACTTCGCCGTAAAAAACACCGTACTCTTCACGAGTGAGCATTAGCTACCGAACAGCAGAACAAAACTACAAGATCATTAAACTTTGCTGAACAGCGTGAACACGGATAGCACTGACACCATAACAACCGTGTATAAACTTTCGTGGTTTTCACCGTTCTTTATTTTGCTTACTTAATAGAATGCTTTCTTAAAAAACGTACTAAGATATTGCATACATGTGACCAGTTCCACAAATACACATACACGGGAACTACGTCAGTCTGTGCATGCAACCTTCGAGAAAGGGCCGCCTAATTCATTACAACCCGGGTGATAATATTGTGAGACTTAAGATGTAAGCGAACATTTAGTCAGTATATACTTGGATACAGTTCCTGGAGCTATTTTAACTTTGATCGAAGCCCGAGCGCGGAAAAACCAAAACCCCTTTTCATTCAAACACGAAAGCTAGAATCCCATACCCCATCAATATGCTAACTGAACTAGTCACCAGTAATATAAATAATTTATTCAATTCGTTTTCATGGACGAGATTCAGATCTACCAACTGAACAGACTGTTTAGTTCATCTCGCTCAAATTTAAGTTTGTTGTGAGCAAGAAATTGAGGGAAAATTACAGTTTTTGGACATTTCGATCAGTAAGCGTGAAGACATAACACGTGATGTATCGAAAAGCAACATGGGATGGCCAACACCCTTGATTTTTTCGTTTGATACGATAGTGTATAAGCGTGGCTTAGTATGACCCTGTTTCGTAGGGCCAGACAAATACGTACTGTTGGCAGTGCTAATAGGGAAGAACTTCTGAAGAACGTTTCACTAGTCTATGGTTATTCAAAAAGGTTTGCAAAAATTCATTGTTAGCCACGAGTGACTTAAATTCGCACTGAAACTACTTCTAATAAACAAATCTGGCTGACTTCGATTTTCAAAGATGTAGGCAAAAAGTTACGGTCTGTCCTAAGTTGTACCTGCCGAGCTGTTGAATCGCGGCTGTTGTTCTCCACTCGTGGCATCGTTTCCCATGTTCCCCACCGTAGTCCAACAGACCTCTCATCTAAATTACTAGTTAAATTGCAGTTACCTTGACAAGTACATTGATAGGACGAGCCAGAGTTTATGACAGTGGATAGCGGAACACATCCTTAAGTGATTATTGGACGCGATAACCCAACAAACACTAGCAACGGAGCGGCTAAGCCGGAACCTGGGGCCTCCAATTGTTACAAACATTTTGCACACATATCACTCGGCTGACCCATTAACATCGCTCACTGTGTCGTTAAGTAATCGTAAACTGTTAGCATTCAAAGTAGCTATACTGATCAAACAATATTAACCACTGACCTGCACACCAAAGTTACCGTATCAAGACAATATCAATACCGTGGAATTGACCCTGATAATGTTAGTGTCCGTCGTTTCCAATTGCTTCCAATGGTCACTACTTGCGACCCACGGCGGGTTTTGTTTACAATTATCAAGTGAAGAGGGCAGAAAACTTAAGGATTGAACCCATCACTATGCTGTTAAAACACTGTAACCACCTCCTAAACCACGACTACACCTTTGTGGGACGGATGAATGACTCATCATCAGTCAGGAATAACGTGATTGAGGAAGTGCAAGAAGGCTCACTTAGTGTGGACAAAAACATACGCTGCGAATTACAGGATGCTCAACGCATGACAACAAGTTGTGTATTGAATGGTGTCCATCCGGTTAAGGAAATGAAAAGTGAGAAAAAAACGGAAAAAAGCTGTAATAAACAAGACAGGACGAACAATATCATGGAGAAATGGAATATAACATGATGCACGTAAGACAGACCGGCATGCACGAGGTTAGTCGCTTAAATCACTGTCGTCTTCATCCTCGTCATCTGATTGAAATACCTGGGAACTACGAGCTGATGGGGCTCGTTGGGAAGTGGAATGGGTCAGCTTGCGTGTGCCACCTGCCACTTGCGGTTGTGACGGGGGTTCGTCATCAACATCTTCATCAGCACTCAATTCGTCTTCGCTATCCCAAATGGTTTTGTCGTCAGAGTTATCTGAATATAAAGAATGCATATTTGGGAGATAGGATTTTGAACTGCACAGTGTGTAGACGAAAAGATAATGTCCGATAGCTTACACTAACTAGTTCATAGTAATAATCTGTAATGATGTGAAGATAAATAGTAAAGAATCATGCTGTCGAATTGGCATTCTGGTTTGTTAAGATGTGACGGAAAAAATCAGAAAAATATCATTCTTAAAGAACAGTCATGACTCGTAAACAAATTATTCCGTCTGTGTACCCACATGCATACAAGATAGCGTATGTCAGCACTTGGCGAAACACTGACAAAATGACTGGCTAACCAATTATTAAGATTAGCCAGACCGTCAGTTTAATCCAAATTATCACATGTTCGTAGTGCGTTGCATTACGGCCCATCTATCACAAAAACCATAACACCAATTTAATTAAGATCTGAGAGGCTCCAGATTATTCCTGAACACCATACTTACGTATTCAACAACAGTACTTAACAGTTGCACGAAACATCGATACAAAGGGATTAATAACCATTTCCAAGTCAACATCAAAACCTGTCACGATTACAATAATCACTTCAATGTTATCAGACATACTGAAATAAAAACTGAACACCCAAGCAGGTGGCGTAATTGAGTCCATTTGGTTTTGACAACGACGATGGTCAAACTAAGGGACAAAACGTCCAGACAATGTGTGCGTCCAGTTTAAATGACTGGTTCACGTTCCGAGGTACTAATATCATAAGGCGTTTCCGAAATCAATCTTGGAACCACACCAAAAACAGCAAGGCAATGATGAAACCAGCTGCGCACAAAGCTTAGTCAAAATATTAAAGACCCTATTCTGAAGTGCTAGCCAAACATCTACCATGTTACATACTGTCTGACAAGCCCACAGCTGACCGGTACAAGATGCAAACCATTCCATCGACAGCTTAATAATTGAGAACAGCTACCAGTTCACAAGTTATGTAGGTTCTGTTCATTTTGCGGAACAGAAAATTCGTGAATCACAGATTCTGTGAGTTGTTATAAGAGGAGCTGATAAATAGCTGAGTTGTGGCATGAAGATTGAGTCGTACGAGTTGCCTTTGTAGTAGGTCCTTAATGAAGCGGAGCAATGAATGTTCAGAGGAGGCCAGTTGTCTTACAGACGTTATCTAACTTTCGCTTACAGTGTGGTTGTTTGTCCCCACGGTGCACACGTTCTAAAGTTGACTGTTTGATGAGGCGCTAATGTTGAGGTCATCGACTGAAGTTAACAGGACATTTCCTGTGTATCCTCTCGATGTGATCGCGTAACCTGATCGTAACCTGAACGCAAACAAAAGTGGCTGAGAGCTTAGGTATGGTAATATGGTGATGCTTAATTTGGAATCAATGATACAGTGGGTAACGCAGCTGTCCTAGGAAGGTTATCCAACACTGTCGAGCTCTAGAGAGAGCGAAATCAGAATCTGTTCGAAATAGGATGGTTAAAAGTTTACTGAAAAGTCGTAACTGCAGCCAAATATGAACAGCGTTCAGCTCATAAGAGAGCAAGCTTCATCTCTTTCCCATTTATTTCCAAATTACAGATCTCTCGTTTCAAGTTTGTATAACACAGATATATTGCTATCCGTGACGAAGTTAGAAAGTCATTTACACATGTCGATAGGATTTAGATACTAAGCAACCTAAAAAGGTAAGTAACTCTCTGGTTATCATGCAAACCCCACTCAAAACAGGGGTGTGAAATCTGGCGATCACACCTAGGAAGACGATATAAAGAGTGTGCACACTCCACGTATGATTAGAGAATCATGTCCCAATTGTCAACGCAACATCGTTTGTGATGAGCGATAAAACTTCTCGATCACCTTCTAACAAAGAGACAACAGAGGCACTCTGTGAACTGTAATAACGACCCCGTGGTTAAGACTGCGCATTTCACAGGTTTACAGAAGCCACGGGATCTACTGAGATAGGTTTTTGAATACCAATAATTATGATATGTGATTTTACAAGCACGACGGAGATATGGCTTCAAAAGTATCCCACGCATCTTAATGAAATGAACCAGACTGAATTATGATGAAGAATGATTCTTAGTTCATGAAAACATCTTGCGCTCACCCTCAAATAATCAATATCAAGGTGCCCACTATACCCTCGAAATAATCAACCAAGTTTCAAATGCAAGTAAGCCACCTTTTATACGGTTTTCACTACCCCATAGTATCAGCTGTCCTTAGTTTAGTGGTAACTTAGCTAGGCAACCACTACACCCATGTTAGTGGATCGATTAACCGCCATCACTGTCAACCGTGGAAGCCACAAGGACCTTAAGCTGCAGGATTTTACTTATCGATAATCCTACGATTTTCCATATCGGGTCATCGTTTGCATACCTCGCACCTTAAGCCAATTAACAGGGTATTCGACATGACAGACGATCGGCTGACATTGACAATCAAACCTATAAGGGACAGATAGAATGAACCTGATTAACCCTTGATCCTAAATGTCCGCCTCCTAACTCCATCAACGTTGGTGACAGCCGATGCACAATTCAAATTAAAGCTCGACAACTGAACAATGTTCACGTGTTCTTTTCAGTAACCAAAACTTTAACTTACGAAACACAAATATGCCAGGTACCCAAATGACAGATGAAGGTTTCATGCACTTCGAACGGACGAGGTAACGACGTTAACTGATGCAATGGCAGTTTCCGGTTGACCAACCTTACCGTTAGCCACGCCACCAATGTTTTACAAACGTGCCTTTCTACCCTAGTGTGCAAGCTGCTGTAGCGAATGTCCTGTCATCTAGCAACTTCAAGTACATTCTGAAAATCCAGTGTTTGTTATGCACAGGATTTCTGATGCCTTGTGTTACAAAACCACTGCCTGAAGTGTTTCTGAAATTGGAGTCTAAAGCAGCCGGAATCGGTCAGTTCCGAAGTGTTAAGACTGTATTTTGGGCTAAGTTGGCACACAGGCCATTCCCCAAAACAGCTAGTTGCCGCAATTGGTAGGACTGGAGTTCAGTCGGAGTAAGAATGTTGACCGAGAATTATAACGATCACATATCATTACCCTAGCATAGTTCTGTCAACCGACCTGGGAGGACATGACGACTAGCTGTTTGTTCTAGAATCTGTATAATATTTGGGAATGAACCTAGAGACCTCACAGCTAAGTCGCAGTAGGTAATGGGGGGACAGTCGGTAACAGCACAGTTTCGTCCTATCTGTTGTTTGAATGTAGTGGATAAAATGATAAGGATTCTTTTGAGTAAGGAACGAATACAACACAAGATTGACAGTGTTGTCCGAAGTCAATTATATATATTGAGATATCGTCAAGACGTCCAAAAATATACAAAGGAAAAATCCGGGTTCTTAACCAAAGCCTACATAGCGCGAGTAGCTAACAGATGACTAAAACCAGTTTGTTTCTGGAATAAGGATCAACTTTATTCCAACCCCCAACTTGGACGACCAGAAGTTTGTAGTTCCACAGATATCTAGCCACTGGCTTGCCTGGCACAAACGAATCTGGTACTGTGATCAGCATACTCTACAGTTTAGCCCACAGACAATCGAGATCGGTAAGGCATCACAGTGCGTCGAGGATATTGACGAAGCATAACCTACCGAGCATCACAGGGATGCATAAATTGAGAACTTTATCTAATGATAAAAATCAACAAATAATTAGGAACCAACACACATCGAAGTGGTAACTTAATATCATAGCGAATGATCCGGTAAAGCTTGTGTTGCGGCTGTTTTACATATTTTCCTACCTGGCTGTTTAATAGCTGGAGTTTGTGGTTTATCGCCACCAGAATCCGTCGACGCTTGGTCGGCAACTACATCATCTTCGCCCTCTTCGTCCCCTCCGTCGGCTTCATCGCCTTCTTCGTCTCCCTCCTCCACACCATCGTCTTCATCGTCTCCCTCAATATCGTGCTCCAACATGTACAGTCGATCAGTCTGTGCCTTCAATTCGTCATCAGTGAAATCGCGATGATGCACAATCAGGCGCGTTTTAGGCGCCGGTGGAACACCGCTGCCTCCGGCACCTCCACCGGTCACGAAAGAACCTGATTGGGTCAATTTACGTCGCTTGCTCAAGCGGACGCGTGTCTCCAGTTCGTTGTAGTAGACACCTGATTACAGCAAAAATGAATAAACATGCTGATAAATGATAAACAGTAAGACTGCACAACTGTGTTAATCAAAAGTGAAATAAAACGGTAAGTTAAATGGAAGGAATGCGGTTAGATATTCCGGTCAGCGAATAATCCGTAGGTACACCGAAAAATAAATAGGAACGATAAGCAGACCAAATAAAAAGTAATTAGTCGCGGTGGGCGGGGTTGGTTACTAAGAGTGCTATCACCGGCGACAAATGACGAGAACCAACAGTTGAAAGGAGAACATGCACGGGTCGGGAAAAACTTCACTATACTGAGTGGAACAAGTAGGTATCTCTTTCTAGTCCGCGAAAAACCATGAAAGGCAAAGACGTTTGTTCCAAAAATGCAACGATTGGTTTTACACCAAACTGTACTCACATACAGTCTTACGCTTGACCACATGGAGCCTTCACACAAACCTCGTTCGCCGTCAGAGTGATGAACATAACCGGGCGACATTGGAATCGTTCGGACACAGGCAGACCATTGACTTCAATGTAATGCATGCGTTTTTACAAAGAGCAGAAGATGAACGAAAGTAAAAAAAAGTCCCTTCTTTATTTCTGCTGATACTTCCTCGACGAAATGGAATACCGGCGAGACTGTGCAACCCAAGTTATAATAACAATTCACAATCTCAGGCAAATTGTCCGTAACGAATGAGGTGCAGGTAGGGAACACGTTTTGAATTACCAATTCGAAGATACGAATAGCGTTTCATGCAGCCTAGCTTGTTATTCGAAGTATTCTGCATGGTTCAAATGTCTTTGCCATTCTATTCTATGCATTCATAACGAACATGAATTGGACAGGAGATTGACGTGGTTCGGGCTGCTACTCACCTCAATAGTGAAGGTAAATATCGCACAAAAATATCACAAAATGAGTAATCAAAACCAAACCGAACTAGAAACCTTGTGAAGGCGAGCATGTCACTGACTGCAGCAAGTAAACCTTTCGAATAATGTTTCTAACCTGCTAGTTGAGCAACCACAGAGTCCTCAAGCAGACAAGCGCCACTCTGCCCAGTAGAATAGTCAGGGTGTTCTTACTTCGTCACCACATCGCTGCACAGGCGTGGACTGTCCGGAGCACAATAAATTACCATTTAGATCCCACCATCATTATGGCCCGATTGAGACCATCTGAACTATTTCTCAAATTGTGCAGTCCAACTATCAAGTCGGCGCGGCCGGCTAGCGATAAGCGAACTACCTTGTTCGAATATGCCCAGGTTACACTGGTTAGCAGATTAACACAATTACGTCTTAGAAAAAATGGCACTGCCATTTCTAAAAGAAAGCTTTATCTTTTCCGACAGTTCGGTCAAACGACGCTCACGGTTTTTTGCGCAAGCTTATGGGTAAGGTCTCGGCGATAGTTGTCCAATTCAGAGCCAAGTGGAATACATCAACGGCAATTCGCAAAATTCACATATGCGAAGCAGATCCGACGCTGCTGCAACTGAACAGTTTCGTCGGAACATACCTCCTCACAATAAGCCTTATAGCTGCCTTCATTGATGCTCCCAAAGAAGATCGATATAACGATGTCATTCGCACACACACACTATGCACTACCACCAGGAAGAAACTGTACACAAAGACCACAACAGACACAGCTGACAATGTTGTGCATGACAAAAACGGACGGGAGGAAAGCGAGCGAGAATTCTCAGCGAACATTACTCGAAGCGACAAATAACCAAGTAAGCTGCTTAAAGGCTTTTAACCTGTTTATGGTGTGAGCATATGATGAGCTTAACGGATTTAAACACTTATCTGGAACTTGATTGTGAGGAGGGCAATTCTAGCAAATGTGATGGAGAACCGAATCAAAGGAATATTCGAGGTTAAAAATACCACGGGCGAAGGTTGCGTACGACCGCCAATGATTCGGTAATAGTCGCACGGTGAAATGATTAGCAGCGCACTCGTAGAAGTACAGTCTCGTCCGTTCTTCACCGAACTGTCTTCACATGATGTCAATAACCCAAAAAACATAGGCACTAAGTAACTAAGACGTTGTTAAAGCAAGACTGATGTCAATGCGGTCAACACATTAACGTCGGGTCTTGATGTTACAAACGAGAGTAACCGTTAAAAAAACGTGGTTCGTCCTTCTACCTTAACGTCTTGGTCAGATTTGCAGTCGCTGAAACCAACGATGGGTCTAATTAGATAGTGCTGTGTATCGGGCTGCTGTTCGTCGAAACAACGGCGAGGAATACCTTGAAAGAACGGAGTTACGAAAAAAATAAAACTAAAGAGTATAAGGTCAAGCCGAACTAAAAATGTTGTGTATGAAGGCCGGCCATTTACTATGACAAACTACTACAGCATATTGTGTTTCTAATCAATGATTTGAGCAGTCACGAAGTCTACAATCTCGCAACATTCAGCAACTTGACTCAATAAAACAGTCAGGGTCTTCAGACTTCGTCACTATGTCGCTGCCTGACTATCCTGTGGTTTCCTTCCGCAATTCGTGACTTCGGTGAATAAGTTCCAGTGCAGTAAAATCTTAGCTGCCACACAGAGGACATGTGACCAAACCACTGCAGCAGGGTGTGTAGTTGTGGTACTTGACCAACTGATGGCGCATCCGGAGTATTCCGAAATGCACGCAGATGAACAGCTGTTCATTCGACAGTCTAACTGATGTGAGCTAATTGACAAAGATGAGAATGATGAACTACAGCATGCCTGTTGATATCCTTGTCACAAACAGATACCGCACCCGAATAAAACAAAAAGAATCGCACAAAAGCACAATGTAAACTTCCTCGCAGTGACAACCGGACATTTCGTCAACATGACGGATGGCGCGAATCAGAAAAGAAAAAAACGCATTCTCATTAGCTTTATAATACGACCTACAGAAATGATGTTATACAAATACGGGAAGCGGCCCACAGTCTCAAGCGGACTGTTTGCAAAAAATAATGTGAGAGTAAGAACCCTGATCTTAAAGTGAAACGCTGCGGACAGTGTTCAGTATAGATTGGTCCGACTATTCACCTTATTCACTAGGGTCTGCATGCAACGAAGAAACACAATACACAACTAGAACCATACAGATAATCTTTTAAAGTCCTCCATTGTAAAGTTGGACAGAAAGAGAGATTGTGATGAACAAACGAGGCGGATGACGAATACCCTCACCCTCCTTACACAGCGAACGCAAATGGTTCATGTGTCACTCAGTAACTTCGCTGCGGAGCAGACGGCTCCCACGAATGCCATGAGTAACTGAATTAACGGCAGCTTCGGGGTCTAAAAAACAAGGACAGTTAGTTTTCGATGTATGTCGATGTTACAAGACATCACAGTAAAAATGCGGCCAATAAAAATTGACCAGGTCGAAATCCTTTTGGTTGCAATTTATCTGGTTCGTTGTGGGTTATGGTGGCCAACATCATCAAAGCAAGTGTGTTTCAGACGAGACGGAGACTACATTAATATCTCCTTGGATGCTACGAAAATGTTGAGAAAGATGTTAGAGAATAGAAAAACAGTTGAAAGGTATCAATCTCAAGATTCCCACAACCTCCGGAAAAGTGCTCAGTTCTGATATCAACTTATCTCTTATCATTATCCTTGTAAGCACAAGATGGGAAAATGGCTAAATTTGGGGCGAAGTTGCGCTTCAATAATTCAAACTCCAGGGCGACTACCGCATCCGATGAAAAACTGTCAAAAACGCAGTAAATTACCAGTCTGTTTATGTGACCTGGTTCAGGCTGATGAAACTGTTCTTCGAAATGCCCAGACCATCCATAAAACCGGCACAACTGATTCGTGAAAAGTGAGTCATATTATCGAATACAGCCTCACTGACATCAACCCAACGGCCGATCAAACTGTGCATCAGAGAAAACAAAATCCAATACCCTTAAACAAGAAGGACCATTCTATATCCAATGATTATTCGACAAAGTAAGGCTTCAGGTTTCTGTGCAAGTTTTTAGTCAACTCGTGTTTGAGTTCTTGGGGGTGAGTATCATACTTACAGCCACGAAGAAACGAGTCCATCAACTTGGAAGAAACATGAGCATATCGTAATTACACAGGTCCATTAGAATAAATCGCTTCATGAGAAGCTTTATAACCGCTGCACTTCGTCCCCACTGTTCGTTGGCATTTTTACTCCGGTTTACCGCAGGTAATTTGTCCAACTGCATCAACTCATTAACGCTTCACATACTTTTGTTCGACTATTCGTCAACTGCTTCCCATCTAAAGTGCACGAGCTCTCAGCAAACTGCAGGAAGTGAGCACGAACAATGACATGACCCGAATCAGACCGGTTGTCTCAGAATGCACGACAGTTTATAACTGGATAAGGCCATCAGTGACTGATTGCTGTATGAGCCATTCTCGGACCACGACGGAAACGCAGACAGCAGTGGACCGCTTCGGTTGTTTGGTTAGAGCCTCCATCGAATTTTAATAAGCCTGAAGTTTCAACGCCAACAGTGAAAGCACGCTCAGCTGACACTAGCCGCGGCGTCGGAAATTGAGCGACTGGTCAAGTAATAGAACTGCAGTTTGTAGAAGTTGAGTTGATTACTCCGCGTACCCATTAAGTGTTTACTGTATCGGACGTTGTTTAACGAAACCACTAACAGCTGAGTCAAATCCCGAGACGGGTAGGTGATGTGGTAATAAAATATGAAGACCTTGGGTGCTGCGCTGAATGAGGCTGGCAAACGCCACCTACTGAACTGGATGCTTCGTGAACCTGTATGGTGGCGTATGGTGGTTATCAACAGGGCTCCCGCATTCGCACCATCATTTGTTAAAACGAGTAGCCATTTAGGAACGAATACATCGAGTGGTTCACTTCGCTGTATTCCAAATGTACCCAGATATATGTCAATAATAGAGCAGGCGAAATCTGAATCGTCGTTTCTAGTTCAAAAACTGAGGCCGCCAGAAAACTGTTAAGACCTTCGGATTCAAGTCCACACAAGTCAGTGGACACCTGCAGATAAACTTCTATAGAGGAACCATGAAGCCCTCATGAAGCACAGCAGGAAAAACACGGAGTTGTTAAGATATACAGTGAGCGTGAAAGGGTGCCGTCTCAATAAAACCAGATTCAACATCAAATACATTGACGGCCAAATAAATTCTGAAGGTCCAAAGGAAAGTGATCGACTGAACAATAGAAGTGACCGTTCGAAGAAGCGTTTAGGGTGAAGACCTTGAAAAAAGTTGAGGGATAAAAATGTGGATAAAACGCAAAATCCATACGGAGCGAGGAGTGGAATCTGTAGAACAAACAGAGTGTAACTAACCATCCTTGCGAAAAACAAAGAAGTAATTTTCCTCATAATTGGCCATTGTCTTGTTCTTGACGTTCCAGTTGTATTCACGCGCCAGTTCGTATTCATAAGCCGCACCCTCTGTGTAGGGTATGCGGTTTTCAGCATCCAGCCTTCGTAATTGTTTAGTGGACTCGGTCGGTAGAAAGTAAGCCACAAAATGATCACCTGATTCATCAACCATGCCACTAAAAACGAAGCAGTAGAAGAGCGAACAACATTAATCCACAGCTCAAGCACCATACCAGTGGATTTAATTAAGGAACATGGGGTCACAAATGTTTAAATTGCTCGAATCGGCTTGGGGATTTCCAAAGAAGTCAAAGCCGGTAATAGAAACTCTGTCACAGGATCACATCAAGTACAGCAGCAGTGAGGCTATTTCACAGAACGCAAAAATTATGCCAACATAAATGGAGCAAACGTTAATCACAAACCGAAAATAACAGACATCACGCAAGGAAAACGTTGAGAAAGAATTTACGCATAAACAACCGCTTCGCTCAAAAGTATGCGATCACTTCGAGAAAAGTAAACGGCGTGAATTTCTAGCTTCAATGCCACAACGTGTTCCATATCAGGTGATATAGAGGGTTAGAAGCAAACCAAACAACATAAAGCTAACAATATCTCGAAATACTAACTTCATGTCCGTGAACTGGCAACTAACTCACCGAATCATCGCCTGATTCACCTCTTCTTTCTGTTCTGCGTTAGATTTGTTTTTACGTGCAGGATCGTCGTCAAAAATTACCTGGTAATTGAAACGAACAGGGAAAATGACTGGGCTAACTCGACAAATAACTTGATAAATACGGTCAGAGAAGTCGTCGGACAGTTGAGTTAAAACTATAGTTTTTACATAGACCGATAACTATCTTAATGTTATGGAGAGAGGGCTAAATTATCAGCGCTAGTGACAGTCTGTAAATCTGACAAATTAACACCCACAGAACAGTTAACGAAAGTGTCGAACACCATCGACAGTGATCCACCAATGACTGATACTAACAGTTAACTATCGTACTTATACGAAACTACCCAGGTCAGAACGGAGATGAGATAAAATCTACTTTAAACTCAATCGATCAACAAGATATCTACGTCCCACAAACAGCAATCCAGATGCAAGTGTAAGATGGCAGTGGCAAAACCGCTTACCTTGAGTCGTATTTCACTACTTGTCCTTGTTTCAAAGGAGACCGAATCCAACAACAGAAAAGTTCATAACAACTAATCCGATTACTTGTAGTCGCCATTAGCGTTTCCAAGCATAAACTGCATGTCATAACGTCTCCAGTGTGGGGAAATGGTGATACTTACAACAATCAAGCAGTGGCGATGATACACTCTACTGACGAGCTCCAATCAAAGCGAAACTCGAGTCTAGCGCTTCTTTTCGAAAGGGGCCGACTGGGAAGTCTATGGGAATGCGACAGCTGCGATCAGTTGTGGGTGATGTTCAATCTATATGGAGAATCAAAATTCCCTACTACTTATCAATAATCAAATACCGCTCAACAAGTCAATGATTTCCGTGATTTCAACTTGGAGAGAAGTCCTAGTCGAGGGGTCATCGATTGGAGGCGATCGGGCAACCTGATCATTACTCACAAAGCGAAAGTGGTTGAACGTTCACATATGATAATCCGGTCGTGCCTAATGTGAGGTCAGTGGCCCAGTGGTAAACACGGTTGCCTCATGAACAGCATGTCCGTGATTCAAATCCCGGTAGTGGCGATGATATGCACTCCTGACGAGCTCTAGTCAAAGCGAAACTCGAGTCTAGTGCTTCTTTTCGAAAGGGGCCGACTGGAAAGTCTATGGGAATGCGACAGCTGCGATCAATTGTGGGTGATGTTCAATCTATATGAAAAATCAGCTCACTATCAACTGTCTTCAGTTTCCACATGTGAGCTCTCTGTCTACGCACATTATGCCTTATGTCGGCTGGCTATGCCAGCGGACAAGAGCCCACAGTTTCAAACATGTGGCTGACTTCCTTAAAGCATACACTAACCACCTGTGTCTGTGAGTCCCCCAAGACTAAGCTAGCGAACTCGTTTGTATCCAACTGGTAAATGTCCGCATCCGGCCTTCAGCATCCTGTACTCGGTGGTGAAAACCAACGCGTGCTACCAAAAGTAGACATCAGTAGTTCAATGTACGAATAAAGACCGTGCCCTCAACCTGAGCGGTCGCATACGGCAACCGTAGAGTAGCACCATTCCCCAGACTACTTTGCATCGTATAAATAGCTACGTAGTCAGACGACTTAAAAAGTGAATATTATCTCAGCCT
>LUCH01007528.1:0-21349 GCA_013368495.1 Paragonimus heterotremus | reverse complement strand
GGAAATTGCCCATATTCGCACTTTTGTTGGAAAAAAATGGTGACATCTTTTTTCCAACAAAAGTGCGAATATGGGCAATTTCCAGGTACACATGATTTTTCTCATTGTAACACCACTAGTATATTTGATTAAATACCTGTATTTGTCCCGTAATATGCATTTCATTATTCTGTGAAAAACTTGAAATATCTCTTTTCGCGCCTAAATGGCCGTTTCCAGCTCGTTTCGGCCTTGAAACACCATGCCGGTGAACTACACGATTGCCGAAGTATGCTCCACTACGTGGACTGTTCGAAATTATTCTGGAAGTGATGGGCGAACAGACTGCGGTGGAAACATTCGTCATAGCTAAGAAGGCTTTGCAGATAAGGGCAGCCCATTTGGTGTTTTTCTACGACCTCCTGTTGTGTTACTTTTATGCACCTGATGCCGCACGCAAGTATTTGAATGAGCAAAATTCGTCCGTCATGTCTGTTAAAAGCAGACTCTTTTCACAGTCGTTTCCTGTTTCACGGAATGACTACTGCAGACATTGGGGAAAAGTAAGTTGCACTCTTACACTGTTTACGGTAGGTTTAAACGTGATTTCTATATGATCGGTCGAATGGATAAGGAGTTTATGAATTATTTGTTGTTAAATTGGCTGTACATCAAGCCGATGTGGACCATCCATGCGCAAAGCGATGTTGTCCACTTCGGCAATCGAACGAACAGTAGGCTGTAGAACTCGAACGGACGGTTGGAGAGGAGAGCACCCAACAGACTTCCTGGCCGTTGTAATTCAGGAAATATGGATCCACAGCGAGTGGCTGCTACGGGAGTGCGAAGCACAAACGACCTGTGGGTGCGACCGTCTTAAGGTTGTCCATATTGATCTGTATGTGAAAAACATTCTTCAAAGAATGACCATATTTGCAAGTCACCTCGTCCGAAAACATTTAAAGGACCGAATTTCACGACCTCCTTTCGAAACCGTATCTGAGTGCCATGAAAGCTGTTCTCTAGTAATCACCTTGAACATTGTAGCTTTGTGTGCAACAAGATTGCGACGCTTTCGCCGTGCATAGCGTGCGGGGACTCGCGCATATACTTTTTGCCGTACAAGGTGGCTCCCATGCATACACATTCTGTCGGTGTTTCGAAAACATCTCTGACCCGGCACTAAGGTATTTGTAGTTCTAATTTCCATTTGCAAAGTTCACGTTCATGTTCAAGAACAGTGGCTGGCGGGGTACAACTTACCATTTCGACGGTTGGTAGGCCTGTAGCTTCAGCCTCTTGCTGCGGTCAACTTCAGCTGTCGATATAAAACCCAGCATAATGTGCTAGAAAAACTGTATGACTGTGACGGCCGCATGGCGGCGACCCGCTTTATTAGCATCGTTGTCTTTGCCAGCAAAATAGTGGAAGTTTTAAAACTGGTTTACGTTTGTACGCCTTCCCCACTGGCTCACTTACAAGCAGCATGCAACCAAGATGGTTGAAGAAGCCTGAAACAAGGTTGCCACGTGCACACTGCCGTGATCTGGTATAGATGGACAGCTATCGCTGTGATATCGCCTGGTTGATGTTGCACTCTGAGTGCATCCAAATCGCGGACATGAACGAGTGTCCACTCTGTGGCGGGCAGCTTCAAACTTAGTCGCCTGGTAAGTGTATGGTTCGAATCCCTACTTTTGTCAGTTCCCCGTAATTTAGCCGTCGTTTGCACTTATCCGGTGATTAGGCAAAGCATGTCATGCACACCCACAACAGATGTCGACTTAGACCGGTCCGCTGACAGTGTATCGCTTGCACATGGACCGAAGAAGGCGCAAATCATCACAACGCGGAACGATCATCCCGATGATACTATTGAAGATAGCAGGCTCCTTCATATATGCAAACACAGACTTCTTGCAGATACCAGATGCGACAAACGACATGATGATGAAAACTTCATCTGATACACGGTTTTAGTCCTCCGGGAGGACATCCATAACAGATGAAAACCGAAGGCTGCATTCTGTGCTGATAAAGGCGGAGGAATCGTACGACTTTTCACAATCATCAAGTACAAAACCCACGTTTTTATTCCCACGGTTTCATCCCCAGTGACTTCGCTCATCTAACCATGTGTTTCAGCATAAGGTAGTGTTTAGCTAAACTCGTAAGGCAGGACAAATGGACGGATAAATGGGAATTGTCGTAATCTTTTAAGCTTGGAATTTTCCTCGATGTCATTCTTTCAGCAGGCCATCTAGTCTCAATTCCAGCGTACGTCATGATTTCACGGGAAACTTCACAACAATGATAGCAAAGAGTGGCAAAGCATGACGGCCATAATCAGGAAATCACCACTAACTTGTCCATTTTTGTACATTGTCCTACGCTGAAATAACCTTATAGGCGTACCTTACGTTTGCTGTTTTATAAAAAGCCCAGCACTCTTGTTTTATCATTGGTTGGATTGTCGGAATTACACTCACGTTTTCCTGCCTAGTTATGTTCAAATTCAGATAGATGCATGTTTCCATTTCTGTGACATTGATTTTCATTAGATTCGACCATCAGTTTTCCGAAATAGCGTAGAGTGCAACTTCCCGTTATTCTTCCGCTATTCCCCATGCCATTGAACTACCGCAAATTCCTTGCTTACGCCTTCGGAAGATGGAAAGAAAAAAATTTTCAGGCAACAGAATTCTTAGATTTTAGGAACTGAAACGTCACAAAGTCTCAACAACTCCAATAGCTATAAAATATTTTTTAACTAAAAGACAACAGATATATTCACGGTCTACCGAATACGCGCAGCTCGTTAACTTCAGGTCACAGTGATGACCCATGGTGTGGCAACCTCGGAGCTCCTAGGATGGCACTTTTGGATCTCGAAATGGCGAATATGAGCAACCATAAATTAGAAAACACTGATAAGCCTCAGTGAAGTTTGCAGCTAGCAAAAACAAACCAACACCCGTCAGAATCATGAGTATCTATGATGTAAAGATTGAATTGTTGTAACTAGAATGGCGTAACTGAGAACCATTGTTATCGTGGGAGAAATAACGTATATCCAAGTGGGTCACTAACAGTCGGTTAAGCGAGAACCGAGCTGCGTACAAGGGACGGGTTACTCCCAGACATAGTCGGAAGGCAATAAACTAGACCGTACGCAGGTTGTCAGTGATAAAGCGGGACATATCACCCAGGTTTACATCGTTCCATATGGACTGTAGATAAAAACAACCACGTAATAACATCAGGTGCAATCGTTTTTAAGAATGACATTCTGTTGACCGGTTTTTGCCTGAAATACCCACAAGGAAACAGATCGAACAAATAATCCAGATATATGACTAACCCACAAATACGGTAGCATTACTTTAATCGGAACTGTGATATTTAATCCGAAGTACGACGTGAACGCAGTATGGTCGAGAATTACGAACGCATTTATATTTCCGAAACCACACGAAGTTGAGCGACTCTATGGAACGAAAGTATGTATTTCGTCAGGAATTGTTGATAAAAGTATTTTGAGAACGCACAGTCGATTATGTAGGCCAACGTGACGTCTCTGTCGAAGAAAAGCCAAAAGTTTTTTTTAATAAAGGTACGGATATGAAAGTTTTTTTAGACATAATCAGTCTCGTTCGCTGCGACAGAGCTATTACACTCGATAAAATCCCTACATTAGTCCCGAAATATGCATGGTAATATTTCACGAAAAGTTTGAAACATCTCCTTTGGCATCCAAGTGTCCGTTTCCAAAACGTTTTGGCCTTGGAACATTACAACGGCGAACTACGCATCTGTTATGTTCACTAACGTATTTCCTCAACTTTCCTGAATACAATTAATGTGATCTGCCCCCTCCCATCTAAACTCCGTTGATCTAGCGATCTTAACCCTTGGTCCACGCTTCTTCGGGACCCAGGGCATATCCTTTCAACGGTTGTTGCTTCTTCCCCAATTTAATCCTTCTAATGGTTGCGGCAGCAATACAACTGACTGACAAGATAATTAAGTGAAATCAACGCACTATCAGGGAGACAGATTCATAACTTTCACTTTGTAAGCGAAGATTGAGTGGAGCTTATGTAACAGTTGGCGGAGCTCTTTCGTTAATGTTAGTGTTGTTCCCAATTTCAAAAATTCGGAACCCGAGGCATTTGACAACAATATAGCCTTCTTGAGAGGCACTCGCTTTTCGTTCTTAAACTGTATGACTGCCTCACCAGCGTAACTCTGGACCCGTCTAACTTTAAATCACTTATTGAACAAGGACAACGTGCCCACAGGGATCTCACATACAACTCTGTTGGACGTATTTTAAGTGTTCATTGTTTAAGCAAAATAAGTTGACGATTCAACCTCGAAGTATAGATCAACAGTCCCACCAATTCGACGCAAATTTTGGAGTTTCTATAACTTTTATTAAGGCATGAATGCCTTGGATAAAATATCTGTGTTGAACGTACGCAGTTTGGAAAATCATCTCAGCGTTTTTCGCAGCGACTGCATAATAGTCCCTAAACTCTTCGCCTTCTTTGATATGAACAAGTTAATGTCAAAACTCCCTAATTTATGTAATGAAGCCGAAAGAAGAATTTGTTGCACGAAACAGTTCTCAGTCCTACTGAGTTCTCATGAGCCATTTTGTAGGGAACAATCATAGGTGAATTTGTGGTGATCGTCAGTAAACCTATTTCTCATCACTGTTGTTTTATTACGTTGCTGACAATAACTTGTACAATTGCGCTCGACGGATAAATTGCCTGCTTTGCCTAGTTCGGTTGTTATTACTATTGCGTTGAAGCTAGCTCTGGGGTTGAGCTAATTTAACTACTTCAGTTCTATATTCCTGGAGCCCTCACAATTGGCGTCGCGGACTTCTATAAATTTCCACGATGCATTCCTGTCCACTTAAAATTCTCAATATTCATGATTCGTCGAGAGGAATGGAGGACTATTTCGAACGCTTCAAAATATGGTGTCTCACAGGCAAAGAGATGAAAGCGGAAAAGAAAGCCACTCACTTCCTCACCGCAATTGGCAAAGACGCCTACAGCTTGGTGAAAAACTTGTCATTTCCTGAATCACCAATTTCTCTTCCTTACGAATCCCTGAAGAAGCTGCTGCTTTCTTATGTCCAACCTGTAAACTTTGAAGCAGCCGAACGAGCTAAATTTCACACGCTCGTGAGAAGAGAAAGTCAAGACGTCAGACAGTTTATTCTTGAAATTCAGACTCAAGCTGATCGGTATAATTTCGAGGACCAATTAAATACTCAATTCCGTGACCGTTTGACTGCCGGAATGAACTTGCATGATCTACAACAGAAGCTTCTACTGCTTCCGAATTTCACTTTCCAGTCAATTAGAACACTATACGAGCAATATCAGGATGTCAAAGCTGTCGTAAAGGATGAACCGATGGTTTTGTACAACAATAACGTGGGACGATCAGAAGGTCAGCATAGGCGGCTGTCTGAAAAGGTGAATACTGGAAATACAATTGATGATAATCATCCTACATCTGATCCAAATGCTACCAGTCAGTGGAATGAGTGTGAGTCATGTGGTTGCAAGCACATTCAGTCCGTTTGCCATAGCTCAAAGTCCTCTTTTACACATTCCAGTTGTGACGGTGATAAATTGAATTCTGACTTTCAATCCGTTGTTCTTACTGCGATTTCTACCAATTCTGTTGATTCTACACACTATGTAACACAGTCGTTTACTGTTAACGGTGGTCCTCAACATTCCTTCATCGTTGACACCGGTAATGATGAATCCTTTATTTCTGTCGCTTGCATGAAGCGACTGGAACCTACTGTTATCTTGAAACCTGCCAACCTGTCTGTTAAGGGTATTACTGGACATGGTTTACTTATTCTTGGCGAATGTGAACTTTCACTCGCAGATGTGCAATCCGCAACTTATTCATGTTCATTTTTTGCTATTATTTCTAGTCCATCCATTATCGGTCTTAAGTGTATGAAGATTCTGAAGCTCTCTCCTATATTGCCCGTTAAACCTTCTGAGACTGAAAGTTTCGTTTCTGAGTCTGTTTCAGATTTGCAGTCAGTTACCGAAAGAGTATCTACAATCGACTCGGTGCAGGCAAGAATTCCTGAACGTGTGAAAAAGAAGCCACGTCACCACTACTGCCCGGACTTCCATTTGAACTGCGGAAGATGTTGTTGTTGTTTTATTACACTGCTGACAATAACTTGTACAATTGCGCTCGACGGATAAATTGCCTGCTTTGCCTAGTTCGGTTGTTTTTACAATTGCGTCGAAGCTAGCTCTGAGGTTGAGCTAATTTAACTGCTTCATTTCTGTATTCCTGGAACCATTACAGAATTGTACAAATTTAGCCCATGTCTACGTCTCAGCTTTCGAAATTGGGTTGCTCAACTTAGATTTTAAGCCGTTCGTTTTAACGCCTGACACACCTAAGTGTGAGACACAATTAATACCGGCAAAAGTGCACTGACTGAATTTGGATAGCGTAACACAGCGTGCTATCGTGTTGTTGGTGCCATTTATGTATTGGGTTGTGTGCGTTGAGTGGTTGGCTAACAGGTTCTTTGGCTCAGACTTGCTCACGTCATTACCCTTTACACAATCAATGCTACAATACCTATTCGGAAGAATGCCGTCCTCCGCTGTTTCCACGTTACCAAAAGTTTACCCACAGGTGTGATGGACGATCAGAGTAATGATCGCCGGATAGTATGTTGCATATATACACCGTCTTACTCAGGCGCTGGGTACAACAAAATACAATGTTGCTGCAGGGTGCCACGCGGATTGGCCGTTCTGCTGACGTGTCGGCCCGCTAGGGAGGTCGACAATGATTGAGTGCAGCCTTGCAAAACTCACTGGCTGATTGCGTACCTTTGAATTCGATAGGTCAAATTTATTCACACCCGTCCTGTTTTTATAGTACAATCCATGCCCGGTTTACGATAACACCCGGTCGTTTGGGAAGAGGTTATATATCTTCGGCAATACAGCCTTTCTCATACGCGCTCAATTAGTCCTCTTCAATCTTCTTTCCTTTTCTGCCCCAAAAACAATAATTACAGACCCTAATCAACAGACATTCTTTTGATCAACTTCGGCTCGCTAGAACTTATTGTATTCGTGCGTTATCACTCACTCGTAAGACCAACGAATCGCAGTCATCTTTGTTGTGCCAGAGCTTTTGGTTTGTCATTCGTCGCCTCAAATCATTTCGCATTTCGGTTTCGTTCCTTTGTTTGGTTTTGAAAATTTCATGTTTCACGTACATAAAATGAAGCGAGAGGATAAAAGACCGCATTTTCTCAATATTATTTTCAGCGACATGCGTGCGTTGATTGAGAATGTGACGCTGATATATCCGCCTCAACCGCTTCCAAACGCATTTTCAAGCGTTTGCTATTCAAGCATCATCAGGCTGTCAACTTCGAAGCTGCAGGGAGAAGGGAATTCCGGACTTTATTAAGATGAAAATTAAGGAATCCGTGCGTATGTTCTCCTACTTCAAACTCAAGCATTAAGATGTAATTTCGGTGCTCACCTACAAAGTAAACCAACAGATCGATTATTCGCAGGAATCAAAGCTCCTGCTCTTCTGGAAAAATTGTTAACAAAACAAGATGTAACTTTCCTATCTGCCGGAGCCTTCTGCGAACAATTTCAAAATGTTGGGAACGCGGTGAATAAAGAACCGACTATGTCACGTACTGGGAACAGTGCTGAGGGGCGGGCACACAAACAACATTGACAGCTCAAGAAAGGCACTTTATCAACTAAGCGTATTATTTAAAATGTATCGTTCTATCCTGAATTCTGTTCAGAACAGGGATAACTGTAAGTTATGTGGGCATAAGCATTCTCGACGTACCTGTCCATTTCACAATTCTAAGTGCCATAATTGTTACAAGATAGGTAACGTTCAAGCAATCCGTCACAACCGGAGGAAGGGTTTAGTCAAGATTAATTTAGAAGGATACAGTATATCCTCTGGCGGCAATTATCCGTTTCACGGCATTCGCCTTGAAGGTCGTTCAAAAGGCAAAACGGTCCTTTTGACGCGAATCCTCGATTTTTAAATATTTTAGTTGAAATTTTAAAAGCAAAATTTCAAGCAAAGTACCTACAATACATCAATTGTAAATAAGGGTCGTTGATAGAAAAATTAGAATACATCGAATAAGTCCCAGAAATATTGGTTTGGTGATGAAATATGTTCCCTCCATTTTTGCGAATATATCCCGTTATCGGCGTTATCTCAAATTTTAAAGTTTTATAAATGAGATCATTGCAATTTTCGAGATGAAGTGCGTCATCCTGTAGCCTGAGAGTGCTTTGTTTCACGGTGTTTTGAAGATACGTTCGAAATGGATATATACGACCATACCGTGTTTGCTTTGCATTTCAACAAGAACATTAACACATTTGATACTGAAACATGTATGACACCATTTCCAGCTTCTTTGTCTATACGACATTAATACTACTTCTCTTTGTTTGCCCGATTTCAAGTAGATACTGGTCGATGAAACGTAGCTCTTAAAAATGGTTGGAAATGACGCTATCATATGGTTGTTTCTAACTTCGATGTTTATGAAACGGAGCAAGAAGAAGATATCATGTCCCACTCTATCTTCGAGAATCTTCAGAAGTAAATTATATTCTCCCTACTCCATTGTTTCTTACTATACTGAGGTTGCGTGGCGTTCATACGAAACAGTATACGGAGACAGATGAAATCAGGCTGCCTGCGGATTACATCTCAGCCAGTGACACTGTGATGTTTAGAGCACCAAGTACCTATCGCGGTGCAGAAGAATACTCTAATCATTATGACAATCAACGGAATCAAAGAAGATTATTATCATGTACCCCAAACGTCTCAAATACACGTTTTCTACCACTTTCCGCACGTGTTCTTTCTCCAAATTGTTCATGGTAAAAGTAGTTCCGAGGGATCAGCTACTAGTTTGAACATATACTGCAAGCGCAGACGTTGAGCATAGCTTAAGTCAATCGAGTGGAGCAGCTACTGGTGTGGACGTATACCGCATACCCTGACGCTGATCATAGCTTAGGTGAATCGGGTTGGAATATCCACTAGCGTAAGCGCATACTGCAGCAGCAGCTACCAGAGTGAATGTGTACTGCAAACTGAGACGCTGATAGTCCAAGTCAACCGGGTGGAGTAGCTTCTAGTATGAACCTATATTGCATGCGCAGAACTTGTTCGTAGCTTAAGTAAACTAGGCTGGAATGACCCCTAGTGCGGACATAAACTTCATACTCAGACGTTCTTCATGACTTAAGTGAATCAAGTTGAAATAACCACTAGTGTGAACGCATAATGCATATTCAGACGTTGTTGATAGCTTTAGTCAATCGGATAGAGCAGCTAGTAGTGTGAACCTATGCTGCATACCCAGAAGTTATTTACAGTTCAAATGAGTCAGGTTGAAGCAGCCACTGGTATGAACGCACACTGCTTACTCAGGCCTTCTGTATGGGCCAGGTCAACGGGACCAAGCTGGCGATTCCATTCTCTGACTATATCAAATTCAACAATGTTTGATAATGAATCCATGTAACATTGTAACAAATCTTCTGTGTGACAAGGTGGGGAACAGGTTGGTGAGTTGGCTCGCGGAATTTCCCTTTCCGAGTATGACTATGATGTGGTACTTGTCGAACAGCCAGGTTCCTACATTGGTGATAGACTGAAAGTGTAATATGTGTACTGCAACCGGCTTACTCAGGTATGTCTTGAATACTTTCTGCGTATACATTTCGTCAACCTTGGAAAACTTTGAGGTGGGGATCTAAAGGATGAAGATGGGCAAGCGATAAATAGAAAAACCTGCTGATAACTACCGATAATGAAACTTAGCGGCAGTGGCGGTCCGTATGCGAGAAAGCAAACAACGGTCGTCCCACACACGGGGATTCCGTTTGCACCAAAAAACCTCTTGATTAGATCGATATAGTGACCTAAATTGCTTCTTGGCAAACAAAAATGTTTTCTAAACGATAGATAAGAAGTGACGTGAAATGAGCATACCTTTTGGTGAGCCCGGAGACCTCATGAGCCGAGATTAGTTGCATCCCAAGACAGGGTGACAGTGCGTGTTCAGACAATCCTGGACCATCTGCAGTAACACTTAGTTGTCTGAAAATTCGAGAAACTGAGATAACGCCGATAACGGGATATATTCGCAAAAATGGAGGGAACATATTTCATCACCAAACCGGTATTTTTGGGACTTATTCGATGTATTCTAATTTTTCTATCAACGACACTTATTTACAACTGATGTATTGTGGGTACTTTGCTTGAAATTTCGCCTTCAAAATTTCAACTAAAATATTTAAAAATCGAGGTTTCGCGTCAAAAGGACCGTTTTGCCTTTTGAACGACTTTCAAGGCGAATGCCGTGAAACGGATAATTGCCTCATCTAATGTTGATGCTGGTTCTCAACATTCCTTGAAGTGTGACGCTTTTGCTGTTGACTACTTTGCTGCTGCTGATTGCGTGAAAGGGCTGAAACCTTCACTTTCCTTGAAGCCCGCTAACATACTTGCAAAGGGCACTACTAGACATGCGTTATGTTTCTTGATATCCGTCAACATTCACACAAAGACAGTTCGTCATTTACAGGCGTCAATTTTTTGTTGTTAATTTTGATTCACCTAAAATTGTTCCTGAGCGCATGCAGATTTTGAGGGTGTCTTTTACAATGCCCTCTCAATTGTTGGGGGCTAAAATTTCGCTTCCGTGTATGATTCAGATTTGAATGTAGTTACTGAAAAAGAATCTCCAACCGAGCCCTGAAGGAAACGACACTTGAGCGTATGAAGAAGGAACGACGTCATCGCTACAATAGACCGGGCTCTCAATAGGTCGTAAAGATCCTCAAACTGAGTCTCTAAATCTAGTCGTCTTAACCTACGCATGGGATAGCAAAATTTTTGCCCTAATGATATTTCTTCGAGAGAAGGTTTATATAGTTTTGAAGATGAAAAGTTATGCACGCACCATTCGGGGTTTCCCGGAAGTTCTGCCTTCGGCCTAACTGATTGACTTGATCATACAGTTTCGCTTCTATCTTATTTGGCATTTTGGCCATGATTTGTTGAGCGTATGTTTCGAATTGGACAACCTCATTGTGCGTTAGTTTGTTCAATATCCTCGCCGCATTGTTCTGTTTCTGCCGTGGAGGCACCCAATTCCCGGAAAATACCGTTTTATTTGCCTTCGCTGTGGCCTAACTCATTACCGATTGTAGTTACCTTCATATTCGACACGGTCATGTGCCACTTCACCCGTCATGTGCGTTTTCAACCCTTATGCTAAATTCTGGCGCCCCGTTCACGCGCACATCCTTTAATTTTGACGTCATTGTACTGTCTGGACCCTTGTCTGGTCCACTTTTGTTCTTGTTTTCTGATTGGTCACAAACCCTTTAATTGTGGTCTTGTTTGTGACCCCGTGATTTCCGGACTGAGTGACATGAAGTAGCTGTGTCCGGAGGCTTGCCTTTTCTCCGTGTTCATCCGTCAGCATTGAGTGATTGAGTTGGCCGGGAAGTTTCGTATCAATCTTGCATATTTCGCGGTCCGTTGGTCAGAACCTTTGAACGTCGTTCTGTTATCCACCGTTTCACTAACCGTTATTCCGTTATCTGTTTACTGGCACGTAGGCCGTATACCAAGTTACAACAGTTTCGTTCCCAAATTAATTGCTCTGATAATCCATGTGTCCTTCTTGTCTAAAGCTTGACGCTACATCAGAGTGCTCGGGGCTTGGCAACAACGGAAGCAATTACTCAATGGAAGACGTACAGCAGTTTGCTTTTGAAAAATCCAGTGGCGAGTTTGGCGTTCCGAAAGAACTTGAAATGTACCGACGTGTCCATCCGTCTTATGTCAATGCAATTTTATGAGGTCTGTAACATAATACTTGCCAATTAGTATGACGGAGTGCCTAGTTTTAAAGACACTGGCCCAAAGTCCAATTGGCCACCAGCTCGCAAAGATCTTATGAATAAAAAAGTTTAGTGACCTAAACGAGCGAGAATCCGACTTCAACGAACTGATAGGCTGCTACAGTTAAAACGGCATGGGCTGATGTAGGAACGCTCCCGCCGAACAAGCCTTAATACACTTACCTCATCGTCCTTAATTCTCTTAACTGAGAAACTGTTGCCCGAGGCATTGCAGTGATGACGTCTATTATAAAGTGGACAACAAAGTCGGTGTGACCAGGTAGTTTTCCGTGTTAACGAACTCCGTGGACTGTACAGCGATAAGCAGTTGAACCAACCGGAACTCCATAGGTTGGTGAACACTTGTGTTGGTTGCTTCGGTATCAGGTTTGTTAGCCTATCAGAGAAGCCTTTAGCTTGTCTGCAATGCGACTTTCCACAGAAATTCTGGGCCGTTGAACCACTGTTTTGTTATCCTGTCCTTAGGGTGTATACCTCGAGATGCAAAGTCCGCAGTATTACGTTTGGTATCCGCATAGCATCATTCGTCCAGACTGGTTAGACGGTGTAAAGATGACAAACGATTCAAGCCGGCTACGGGCATTATGAATTATCGCGCGAAAATTCCCAGTATAGTCATGAAAAATACGGCTCAGCGAACAAGCGCGTTTTCAGTGTTTCATCATCAGGCTAAATACATCATATTTGTATGATGAATTTTACAGGGCTATCATTAAAAGGGGTAAACGAGGAGCGGGTGGTTAATGGGGTCAATTAGTTCAACGTCACATTGTACTCAAGTATCCACTTCAACCGTGAGTCTCGACAGGCTAACAGGATTTGGGAATGGCCGAGGCAGATCCAAAGCCTGAACAAAACGTTTCTGGACGCACAAGGGTGGGTAAAACAGACGAATTCCGATAGCTTCTGCTGTGGACAGAATCCTACGCCTCAATGCCCTCAATTGTGAGACCTTTACTCGGTGGATGGGCGAAATGCATCCGTCACATTAACATAATGACAGGAATCCATCAGGTGCGATTGTATGGCGCTGTTGACAGATTGCGTTATTCCACTGTTGAGCCAAGCTGGGTGATGTTCCCGGACCCGTTCAGACAGGCGTCTGGTTGTGCGGAAAACATGACTGGTTCCACAGGAACCAGTAAATGAGTATACACAAAAGAAGACTGCAGAAGCATGCACTTTATCCTTTAGGCGTGGGCACAAAATCAGACTGGATGTGAAGTGGACATGTAATCTAGCAGCGTAAAATGTCGTACTAACCACTCTTGTGTGTCTACGTGTGATAGTTTCAGCTAATGTATCGCCCTTGGGGGTTAATCCGATATGTACAATTTTCTTTTCCGCTTGATGCAGCTGGTCCCTTTCATTCTGCTGTTGTATAGCTCTGTCTATGAACCTCTTCAGGTAGCCATTTTGTGTGAATAATGTACGTACGAAGGCCAGTTCGTCAGCGACAGTTTCAGCCGTGCAACTTCTTACAACCCAATCAGACGAACAGTTAATTCAACTTCTTTTCTGAATGATTGGCACAAACTATTGAAATGGGTGCACTGACCATTTTACGTACCTTTTCTGTTCATTGCGCGTTGAATTGAGCCGTCAGCGCGGCGACGCAAACGTACGTCCCGAAAGCTGAATTAATCGTTCGTTTCGGTCTCCAACGATAATTGCAAATTTTGGTGGACCTAGCCAGTGTCAATCGGTTGTTATGGAAGGCGCAAAGAATGTCGTCAACGTACCTCTTATAAAAATTACATTGGTCCACCGGTGAGCTCAGTTGTTCTTTTTCCAATTTCGCCATGAGAATATTGGCGAACAGTGGTTTCAACGGCGATTTCATTGCGACACCATCCTTCTGTCGATAACTTTCTTCGTTGAACTTGAACTGCACGTTGTAAGTGCGTAGATAAAGCAACTGTTTGAGTTCGGTTGGTGGTATCTGAATATTTATATCACTACCCGAGATATAATCACATAAATGATCTATAGTTTCCTTTAGCGGAACGTTGGTAAATAAGGATACGACGTCGGGAGAAAACATCTATTGTCCATTCAAACTGATATCTTTGACTGTATTAACCAGATCAAATGAGTCACGTACGCTGTGGATTGAGAGTTTCGGCCTGATGGGATCTAGCAACTGTAATAACCATTTGGCTGGTAAGTGGTACGGAGAGCTAGACATGACCAAAATTGGTCTGAGTGGTACTCCAATTTTGCGAATTTTCCGTAATCCATACAGCCTGGGAATCGTGGTTCCGGTGGGACGAATTCTTTCAAATGTAGTTGAATCGATAACTCCCCTCTGTTTTAAAAATCGTAAGGATTTCGATGTTGCTTTCTCTTTTTCATTACCTATCTTCTGAAACTTGATCCGACCTTCTGATATAGTGCACATTTTGTTAATATAATCTGCTTTGTTAAGCGGTACGATACCGGCACCTTTATCGTACTTCGATGTTAAGATATTCTCATTTCTTTCCAAATTCTTCCCCGCTAAGAGATGTTCTGTGGTGAGAAACTGTTTTGAGGGTGGACTACAGCGTAAGTATTAGCAAAAGAATTCACTGGCGTTGATTTCAGTTGCTTTGCACCTAACATCGAGGTAGGACCGGGATCAGACTCCTGTGCGTAAAAATTCTCAAACTGCACCTTTAAGTCCAGTTACTGATGGGAGTTTGGTAAATTTGATAATTGAGAAGAGATTCCTTTGCGAAAAATCTGGATTTCGGCTGGATTCGAACCAGCGGCAGAAACAACGAGCCCAAACGCGGCAAATGCTTTACCAGCTGAGCCAAGAAACCACACCGGAAGCTCAGAAATGTCACATTTGGACCATATGACGAAGTTGATTGGGTGGATAACTAGGTCCAAATGTGACATTTCTGAGCTTCCGGCGTGGTTTCGTAACTCAGCTAATAGAGCGTTTGCCGCGTTTGGGCATGTTGTTTCTTTCGCTGGTTTGAATCCAGTCGAAATCCAGATTTTCTCGCAAACAGATCTCTTCTAAGTCCAATTGTCTAGTTTTACGCTGTGGACAATAAAACTTCGGGCCTAGCGATAGTACTCCGGGTAACACTTTGTCCAGGTTTAGAGAAGAAAAACTGTGGACGTATCGTTCTGGATTGTTTGGAAATTCCGAGGAGGGCTTTGTTGGATTGATCTGTTTGAGTAGTGTGTCCAGCTTCTGTTCACTTCATTTCGTTGCAGTCTGTGCGGAATAAGCCTCAAAATCGGACCGTTCCTTTGGTGCCAATCGATCGAGAATGAGTAGTCTCTTTGCGAGATTAATTTCTAATTCACCGAACAAACTGCGCGTGGTGTTCTGTTCATTGAGTGATTGACGTTGCAACAAGGTCGCAGTTATTGTGATCCGATTTCTACGCAAAATACTTCAGTAGTACTCCGTGTATTCACAAATGTCTATGCATTGTGAATAAGTTGAAGAACAATAACTGAGTTTGTCCATAAAATCATGGATTTGAATTTTCAATAACACATCTGTGACGTAGTTAGTCAGGTTGGTAGCAAGGACAGTCGCTCTTAGCTCTACCCGAACTATAATCAGAACGCGCATGGGAGCTACTGTTGACTTTTCAAACACCACGGAGCAGCAGATAGATCCGTCCGTATCCACTAGTCTAACGTATATAGCTGCTCCACAGTCTGCTTCTGATGCATCCGAGAAGCCGTGTAACGCCATCTGATATGGCCCTTCCACAGTTAATGGCTTCGTCTCAATCAGCCTGCTTCCTGCATAATCCTTGCAAAAGGCTTTCGGTGGTCAATGAGACTAGAGCGAACAAACCGGGAGGGTTGAACAGTGAAGCTACGTAAGACAAGACAGTCCTCCAAGTAGTTTGACTTTACCAGTCACTCACTTCAAAACGTATATTATCACTTCGTCCATCCCACACGACTCCGAAAACCTTCGGTGCTTCCGTCAGCTACCGGTCCAGGTTCACTGTGACAGAGTTAAGGTATTCTATCGGTATACCAGTATCTTTCACGCTGCTATAAAATTTGATCAACCGAGAGCCACCCGTGAGTAAGACTGACTTTAGCGGCGGGGCAACTGCTTGCAAATCTTTTGCAGTAGACACCCTCATCAAACAGTCATGTACGTAGGAAGCTAGCTGTGACACTTTAGCCATAAGCTGGTTGTGATTCTCAAGGTTGTCTGCTGTTGCATGCTTCAGTGCAAGACTTGCGCAACTTGGTGAAGAAGTAGCCTCGAAAGGTGCGCAGCGTCATTCTATATGTCATGGGGCTTTGAAGTAGGTCGCTTTTAGACCGCCATAGGAACCTCAGGCTATCTCGATCATTGGGAGACACATTGACTTTGCGGAAAATGGCTTCAATATCAGCCACAAGAGCATACGGGCGTTCAGGAAAATGAAGAGGCTCAACACATGAGTTGTTTACCAAGTCTGATCCGGTAAGCAGTTGGGAGTTCAAGGAGACACCTCAGTATTTGGTGAGGCAAAAACTACCCTAAGTTTAGTGGATTTCGTCGGGAAGCGGTTTCTTTTCATGCCTGGAGAAAAATAATTCAAACGGTCCAATTTTCTGATTGGTTGATGGGTAAACCCGTCGCCAAATCAATTGATGCCAGATTGCGCCCCCTGATCAACAGCACATAATAATAAATTTCTCGTTGTAGAAGCGCATACATTCACATTTGAAGAGAGGAAATAAATGCGCCGATTTGTATAATGATAATTATATTCGTAAACTGGTATATATATCAGGTCATGTGGACTCAGATATTGTTGTGACCGGCGATCGTGTGGCTTCTCTAAAGATCCTGGCTGCAACCGTGTTTTCCCGCCCAGTAAACACGTGTCCGACTCGGCCAAGTTGGCCAAGAGTGGGCAAGGTGTTGGCCTGTCTTTTCTACTCCACTGACCAACCAAAGATGAGAAACCATGGTGAATGGCACGTTATCATGGGACTACTTTTGTGGTTGCATAATGATTGCGAATAATCCAAGAATGGCATTGTTCATTGCATTAGATAGATATTTGATTACGGAATAGGTGGTTGCCAGTTGGGGGTAAATTTTGTTCATCCAGGCTAGTTCGATAGCTCTGAGTCATTTGATTATCACGTGCCTCTGGTTTGGTCGATTTTCGCACTTGTTTTTTGTGACATTTTATGGGTAATCTTAGACGACGATATGTCGTGTCACTCTGAATGTTTGTGTGATATAACCCACTTTTATTGTTAAGTGAAGACATGCCACAGCTTGAGCTGAAGACTAATTTTCATCTAGGTGTTTGATCTTTTGATCTTCATACTCTCTGAAGCCATCTGGTGAATAAACTTTCGATGCACCTTGAGTTTCGGGCGAAGGCTGTATTTTTGTACCACTATGTATCGTCGAATACGGCGAGAACGTCTACGATTCGACATCAGTTTTACCGGTGTCTCCTCCATTACCATCCCTGTCTTCTTGGAGGAGGAAATTATTCTCTCGAAAGAACTTGGTATTCCTTCATTTTGTTATGTTTATTTGTAGCTGAAGATGACGAAGATGACCAAGTGATGAAGGATGTATGTCCAGCCTCATCTGTCGAGGCGATACGCAATCCGCAAGGTTCATGTGTTTGGTAATCAAGGAGAAAACATAGTGTTGACGCTTCGTATTCCCATGAATGTCAGCAATCAACTTTTACTTTCAGTTCATTGCAGGATGCAGACAGCCGTGATGATGTCCTTGATTATTGTTTTTCTTTCGTAGATCCGCACCCTTGCAGTCGTTCGCCGGGGACGCACAGTTGATGAGTACACACGAAAGATACGTAACTATGTGTTTGTCAGATTATTGGCGATGAAGATAAGCTGGCTGGGGACGAACGGAAAGTGTCCGCTAATGGACACTAACATTTATCAGGCTTTTATAAGTAATAAGTTTTCGTTCTAATACTTCGACAGATGCCGTTTAATCTTATAGAAAATGCCCCCAAGAGAGTGGGGGAAATGTGAAATATTTCATCGTGAACTGGTTTCAAGGAGCCAAATACAGAGACGGTGGTAGATCAAAACGCCGGTACTCAGAAACCAATCGCAAAGAGGCAAGAACCTATAGATTTGCGGAAGTCATTTAATTAAAAGGGCAATTTGGAGTTGGAAGACGCATGAAATGCCTGGAGGGGGAAGCCAGAAGAAAACATGAACAGATACGGTGTATCGTAGATGCATGGTTGAGGTTTGTTGCAGTTAAATCACAATACAAAAGCACCGTCAAATTCGTATGACGTACCTACTTTTGTCCAGGTTGACCAAATAGAACTGGATTACCACGAATAAATATATATCGAAATGTGGCTCGAAGATATCCGAAGCTAATTCCACCACTAGGGGTACATCCACCAGGGAAGAGTGCACCTCATACTTTGGCTTCACATGTTGACAACTTTTAACGCAAAATCATTGACGTGAAGTGGATATTTGTCAGAATCATTGTCTAACTTTAGGTGCCACGTAGGGGTCTATAATGCGTGTTTCACATAAAGTTGATTTTTGATGTAGTGAGGCCATATCTGTTACAAGTCTTGTTGATCCATGTTACTTATTCCCTTCTCCGTTTATTTCCCCTCGGAAGATATTTTTTGTAGAATTTCAATATTGCTTTCTCGTTTTTGTCCATTTTTTCACTTCATTATCTGTTGTTTTCTAACTGGCAGTTTTTTTCAGATTTGGTTCCATCCGGCATGCCGGATTTGAGGATGCTTTCTTCTTTAACGAGACTTGTTTCTGATTGCCTTTGCTTGTTTGACTCTATCAATTTCTTTCAATGAATCATACATGTACTTTTTTATTACGGTACTTTTCGTTTTGCGGTTAATTTCTATGTGTTCAGCGATCACGCAAATGTCTACGGTAGTATGTCCGTCGCAGGAGCAATTTGGAGAGTTGTAGAATGCGTCCATTGTCCATCTCCACACTGGTCCGCGTTAGATCAACTGAAGGCGTTCGTAGTAAATGCTCCATCACAAAACTGATCCTATCAAATTGGCTTGACACATTGTTGCCAGATAAGATCGATCGCTCAGGAGAAGACTCGGTGAAACTTACGGACTAGTGTCAGTAGGCCGTACGCTTTGGATGACATAGGTTTCGAACTACTTCAGTTGCTGAAGCGAATGACTAGGAATATAAGGGGGGAGCCGTTATCGCAGTCGGCCTACTCGGATCCTACTCTGGCCCACTGGAATCTCGCTCTGGCCCACTCCGATTCGACTCTGGCCAGAGTCGGACCGCCTCCGGATTTTGTTGCACGCCTTCTCGGTTCCGACTCCTTGCCAACTTGTGCCGGAGTCGGACCGACGCCGGGCCAGAGTCGGCGTGTTTACTGGGTGCTTGTTTGTTCTGTACGCATGATTCAATGTACGCCTGCAACAGGAGGCCTGATACGAACTCAGTGCCACTTTCTTCAGTCGTGCAACTAATTACATGCAGCGAACGCTTACTCTTTTCTTAACGACTCATTTATTATTTCATTCTTCAAGGTCGTTCAACCCGAAACTATTCGAGCGTTGTTTAACGCACATTCGAAGGTTCCACGCTCATTTCGCTTGGCGAGCTATTGAGCGCCACCGAGTGGGTTGTGGCCCCTCTCACGCTTCGCTTCTTTTCCATCTTGGTTATGGCTGTTGGTCCCAGACTAGGATAGAACTGACTACTTATCATATTTCCGAACATTGCTGGAAATACACGGTTTGTTTCCAAACCCCGCTGCGTTTTCTAGCTCGACGCATGTTGGGACTACGTTACGATTTCTCTTTGGGAAAGGCGTATTAAATCGTTAGTGGACGAGGGTCTAGCGCATACCCACTTGCCCATTACAATATATGCATGTATCACTTGTCCACGCATAATGCCATATTCACAAGTATATACATGTTTTATGTGTTTATGGACGTCTTTCTGTATTTTTTTACGTATCTACCTACACCCGTTAGCTGCTAAGCACACGAAAGTCTGCCCATCGCTGAATATACTTTAAGGTACATTCAGGGCACCTGTCACTGGGATAAGTGCAAGCGCCATTTTGCGAGACAAAATAAAGTGTCACGTTTTATGTGTTTTTAAGTAACATTATTTTTACTGTTTCACTTAATCTCGGTAAAACTCTCACACCTTTGGATTTTCAAAAAAATTTCTGTGAAAAGATACCGACTCTCGGTTTCCTCGACTTTACTGTGCGCGAGTCCTAGTTGACCGTCACGGGCCACAGGCCTATAGAGTTGGACAGTGAATGCTGCGGTAGGTACCAGGTAGTAGATTGCCTTTTTTATACTTTGTGGATCAGAACTAGTTAAGCTTGTACATTAGGGATAAACTCTTCCATCTTTGACAAACGTGGTCGAAACAGAGCCCTGTTACGCATAAGACGCCTCTTCAAGCTGTGAAGTCTGTGATAGGCTAGCTGTCTGTTGCTTAGTAAGCTCGGCTGGCCATTCCTTCATAGTTGGGCTACCTCGTATCGTCCGTCAACGAATATCAGAAACCTTCTCATATGCTCAAGAACGCCGCGATCTTCAACACGCATAACACCTTTGATGCATTGGGTTTCACTGATTCCAAAATTAATCATCCTCTCTAATTGAGGTGACACTGACGTATCACCTGACAAGTGATATGCCAAGGTCACTATTGTGCCTGCACAACCTCCTGTCTGCGTTGGTCTAAACCAAATTCAACCCAGACGCCCATGTACTGCATACGGGTCTCTATCTTGGCCAAACATCTGATCCAGGACCTAGTGAGCCATCGGAACGTCACATCCAGTTAGCATACGAACAAGTGCCACCGAGATCATAGGCAACAGCAAATCAGTGATGGCTGATACGGTAGCGGTCATGATTACGTGATCTGTTCGATGCGGACATGGACATTTGACCTTGGAAGATTCAGTGTTTTGCTGAAGCGTTTTTAATACAAAGTGGGGAGGGGGGAGCAAGCGGATGGTTATTGCTTCTGAGACTGCCAGCAGGAGCTCTTCGATTTGTTTTGATTGTAATCCATAGGCGCGATAGATAGGGCGGAATGATTCATTGTGATCGATTGAGTGGTTGGACAGAAGAAGAGCAAGATTTTACCAAGCTCTGAGCACTTTGTTGCAGCGTCGAGCTTTAGACAAGAAGAACAGATGGACTAGTAGAGCAATTAATTTGGAAACGAAAAAGAACAATGTGGCAGATATTGAACGAACTAACGCACAGTGGGCTGTCGAATTCGAAACATACGCTCAACAAATCTTGGCCAACATGTAAGATAAGATAGAAGCGAAACCGCATAATCAACTCAACTCGGTTAGGCCGAGGGCA
>LUCH01007527.1:7781-20146 GCA_013368495.1 Paragonimus heterotremus | reverse complement strand
AGGTTCATGGCTGTTATGATGAGGATGATGATGGCCGACCAGTGACCTAGCTTCTCTGTATTAAGTCTGATCGATATCTCGATCTAACTCTATCAACTCCTTATATAATTGTACCGGCCTGAAAATGAAGTATCCAAAACATATGTTTGCCTACATGTCTTTATTCTGATCATCGTAATGAGCATATCTGAAACGAGTCTCAGACTGTCCGATCGCCTCCAGATGAGACGGTAATCGCTCTGTTAACTGAAATCGATAACCCCGCAATTGGAACTTCCGTGACAGATCAAAATCTCCGATATCCTTAAACCTGCTAGGCGATAGTTTAGATTACTGATGAGTAGTCGGGGATTTGGGTAATTTCAAGTTGAATATTTCCTGCGGTTTTGTGCATAGATCTTGAACAAGCCATGGTGACGCATTTTCTTTCAAAGAAACGGAGGGCTTGGGATTCACCGCGCACCTAGCTAACATTAAACACGGGCATACTGAACACCTTGACCGAGTTCTCACCAAGTGAAGTACAAGGTTTGACAATCTCGAAGTGAATGCATTACCCGGTTTGATTGCCCACGCACTCACTTAATTCGGGTTTACATATATCGTCAGCCTCATTCATTCAACCATTAATAAACAAGGGAAATTTTCAAAAATGGGCGTAAATTCAGTGTAATAGTCTTGAAAATTTAACTTCTCCCATTCTGTCGGCGAGTTGTGAGGCAATTTCACGGATGTCTTTACAAGAGTCACTGATGGCCTCAAAACACACGTCATCGGCATCTTTATTAATACAAAAGATGTTTCTGGCCACGCTGTTAGAAACTTCCATCTAGCAACGATGAGAATGACTGGGTAAGAACCAATATAGTACGCTTGCTCCGAAAAAATGCATGCGTCAACAGCAAATATTAACTAACCAGTTGGTGCATACTACACACATACCTTTTCGATTTGCACCATCAACTTGAAAAGCAATAGCTATAGTACCGCGGCGGCCGTTGCATGCTTCCACAGTAACAGTTTTACATAGGCGTCATAGGTTGAAGCAACTAAGTCAACGGATTGCACTAATATTACGGACTTTTCGTTTGCAGCTAATCTGTAAAAGCCTGGGATATTACGAATAGTTTCACTGATTCCAGCAGTGAACTCTCGAAAGTGTTACACGAAACGGCTGACCAGCTACACTAGCCAACTGCTCTGTTGTTTACGCACTTCACGTCGCAAAATCAACGCACTACAATGGAAAAATGTGTTACTATTACTTCTGTCTTCAAGAATGTTAAGCAAAACCCTCGCTAGGTTTTTCAGAGTGACAGAAATAGTAGACTTGATTCAGAAGAAATTGTTTGCCTGTAACTTGTGTGGTATAGCTTCTAGTGAATTAGATGTTGCACGGTGAATCAGAGGATAGCTGCTGAATAAGAAACAAAACAGCCGACCAGGATGACGCGGTTTACAATGCCAAATTGAAGGACGGAGTGAATCAATCGTATCCGACTGATAAACTCAGGCACTATGAGATACGCGGTAACTAGCAGGAGTAAATTTATCCAGGTCTTATCAATCAGCCCTGTCATGTACGCGGAACCCATGGATTTTTCACTTCATAAAATAGCTTCACTATTGCACTTCGAGGTTTTATACTTTGTTCGGCTTTTGCTCGTTACTTTTATTCATGATCACATGGAAAGATTTTGGTGTTTTTATCACTTGTATGACCATTCGTTCTATAATCGCTTTGTCCTGTCCCACCTCCAGACTGAAACTGTTTTGTGGCATTCCTGTTTTCAGGCGAATAAATTGTGTTTGACACTTTTTCAATAACACCTTCCATGGGTTGAAGACCGGACCCAAAGAGGAAAAACATACACAAACGAATGCTTACTCTTGTCAGTTTCGTCAGTTTAGAAATGGTCTACTACTCATGATATGACTAGAACATACGTATAAAGTAGGATTTTATATAGTGAGAACAAGCGAATCGAGGAACAATCTTCTCAAACTTGAGACATAATGTAATGGCATGTGAGCATACTTTTTTCTGGTCAGGTAGGCTACACTAACGGTGTTTTCATTTTAAAATGAGTCTTAATTGTTTTTTTTTTAAATCTTAACTCAAGCAAAGCAGCTGTTTTTGATAATTTGATCTTGTCAACATAATCATAATTTTCATCATTACCTAAGTCGTTTTTTGTAGCACCTTATCAGGATAGATGACAACAGCACGCTTTGGTTCTGCTGTCCTACATCTAAGAATATGAAACCCATAACAGTTGTCTTGTCTTATTTTTCTCAGCTATCCCCACCACTGAACTCAGAGTTTATAAAAATGGTAAACGATCCAAATACTTAGGCGGATAGATTGAAATTAAACACTCACGTACAGTGACAATTCGGTAACAAGATGTAATCTGTTCAGAATTCTGTTCGAATATCATTTGGAGACTAGTAACGCATGGTATTGCTTACTGACATGTGACAGTTATTGCCTGTAGATTTGATAGTGAGTCAGTGACTGGTGTGCAGATGTGAGGATCAGTGCTATTGTACTGCCAGTCACTTTACTTTTATCCAATCTCATGTTGGCATCAGTTTCCTTGGAAGACGATCATGCGGAAAATGACATAATATGATCACATGAGATCCTAAAAAAATGAAACGTCTAATTAAACGACCAAGGGTTATCTGTCTTAGTGACTATTTTAGTCAGGCAAATATGAATGTACACAAGATATCATTAACTGGTGGAGGTAGTTTATTCCAGCGGACCATTACACTGTTAACACTAATTGGAAGTTCGATCAGAAACGAAGTAGATTAATTTTGAGATGCTATAGGAAATGAAATACTTGACAAAACGTATGTTAGCTGGTAGAAATCAAGTGTCTGACCATAGGCTATTGTAATTCATACGTGTATACTACTTAATGGGGATAGTCCGATGGGGCTTTACTTAAGTTATACTTTGTGCTGAAAGTTGGTCTCTGTTGTTGATCCTCAAAACTGAAGTTCCTGCCGCGGCACCTCTCAGTCAGCATCAAACTTTGGTTGCCCGCGTTTGTTACCTTGAAAATGTTTAGTTCGTCTGCAAACACAATCGATCAGCACCTCGAAATTAGCGCAGCACTGGGAATAATTGATCACATGACCGTTTCATTCAACGTTATCTGAAGCATGAGTCTTATGTTCTGATCTGTTGATGATAATAGAAAGTTTCGTAAAATGAATGTGGAGAAACTGCGTAGCAACTTAATAACGTAGTCTTGGCAGAACTTCTCCCCTCCGCGTTGTAGCTAATTTCTATAAGATGCTAACTACCGTTTTTCGTGCATCCATTGTTGCATCCATCAAACGGAATAAGCCTTCGAGTAAACTGAACTATCGCATTCTCAAGCTGTTTCTAAAAAAGCGGTACGTCTAGTTGAAGTATTTATGAGCTGAGCAGAAATTTCCTCATAGCCTGAACTGACCCTTTTAGACCATAAATATTTAGGGTCATGTGATACCAGGTACTGCCATCAGAGTAGCAAATGGTCAGCGCGCTAGTATGATGCTTCCATCCAGCTTCTGTTTTGTAACCACTTTTTGCCATGCTATTTTTTGTCATAATATCGCGTTTTGTTTAATCTAAGGTTGGCGTAAGCGTGTAACTTCCTGAAAATGAGTACAGTGCGTGTGTATGGAGAAGGAATTTTGGTTGTCCCTTCCAGTTATATTTATAAATATCGTTTATGTGGCGGTGTGTTTAGCCATTCCACGTTGGATTAAGCAGAGGGACAACCTTTTTTGAATGTATCATTGAGTGTGAATTTATTTAACGTTTTTACAAGGCTCTACAGCTGGAACAGGAAACCACACTTTGTGTGGTTGTTTTCACGGTTGTATCGGGCTATTTTACATGTTATTGTGCCATTTTATTTGGTTTTTGCACTGAGCAAAGAGAATCAACGAAATAGTTTTGAGGGGGGGGGCTCAAATCACACAGTTTCTAATAAGATGCACTATGAATTCAGTGCGTTAATTTAAGGGCCACATGTATTGCTCAAACCAGTTAAAAACAAACTAACAATCTGCACCTTCCACTACTTCACAATGAACACTAAGTAACACTTTTACATCACAAAATATATGCGCAATAGATAGGAAATCACTTCGATGTTTTGGAACTTTTTACGTCATCATAGCATTCATCCGTAACTAAATCTGATGGAATACAACGTCTAAAACAACCAGTGTGTTTTTCGGATAACATTGGGACACCAGTGCTGCAACACGCCCCGCTCGCTGGAGCTGCCTGAGTCTCTCTGAATAAACGTGGCCACCTCTCGCCTAGTCAACCTAACCATTGGCATAGTGTAAAAACTACTTTCTATGTCAACAGAATGGTTCCAAGCCCTATGTCCGTTGGACAAATGCATTCGAAAAAAGTCGATTACTAGCAATGAAAGGTTTCACTCTTCCAAACTATAACTTCGTCAGCAGGGTGGTCTCTGGTTCAGAGATTGCAGAGTTCTACAAAATCACGTTAGAGATCGGCCTAATTGGACATATGCAGCAATGTACTCGCTGCAGACATGGGAAGGACCTATCCTGTCTGGACTCACTCCTCACTAACGAGCCGTACGTGGTGGACGTTGTTGAGGTCGACACTCCTCTTGGCGCTAGTGACCGTGCGGTTATCCGTTTCGGGATGATATATGATGTTGTGATTAATTAGCACTCTAAACTGGCCCGTCGAAACATTCGCCGAGTCGACTTCCAGTTAACCCAAAAGCGTTTAACGGAGACGCTATGGCCCCCGACTGAAACATTTACCACTCTCGAAGAACATTACTGCTATATCACTGATAGATTAGCCGAAGTGATTATGGAAGTGTTACCTTTCTTCAACCCTAAAAAGAGTAAAGGCGAGTGTTAGAATAAGCATCTCCTAACGAGGCGGCAAAGGCAAACCCCGTCATATTGATTGATCTATTCGGCTTCGAGTGAAGTGATGTTTTAACTTACTCAGTTAATTAGACTGCAGCTGCGCGATTAAACACCTGTACGTTATCTGAACTGTTCTGTCGCGTTTATTTTCTGATGCCTCCTATAATGTGATTTGTTCTAACGCTTTGACTGCCAGATATGATCGTCTCGTTTGATTTGCTATGCATCTTGTCGGCTATTAATGGTGCCCATTTTGCCCAGAAATTTAGAGCCAATTTGGCCTAATTCTGACTCGTCTCGTCCTTCCAATAAACGCTGTTTCCGGGTCAAGCGATTGAATGCGTACCAAAGGGACGATCCAACAATGAGTCACAACTGAAACGTTACGCGAAGCGTCTCATACAGCAAAAAAGCTATGTGAAGTGGCTTTCTGTCATCTGGTGCAGAGGACGCACACAGCGCGCAATGAAACGCCCCAAGTCGATGCATGACAGCTTTAAGAGCATACCATCGTGATCATCAGTCAAATCTGGCAAAAGTAATCGTTAACTGTTTCAAGCGGATATGTTGATACGTTTCGTCGGTTACAAAATCTTGATCAGGAGTATAATCGCTAATGGGTTAGCCTGATTTGTTAGCTAGCAATTTAGAGACTGCTGAGGTACTCCGCCCCAAATATGTAACAACCTATGGTGACTTAGACAAGGCGGGACAGCCAGAAGGCCTGTATTGAAATCTCCTTTGATTTCTCAGTAGCCAGGTTCCCCAGGCTGAAGCCTGAGAAGTCACCATGCCTCAAAAGCCTACTAGTCATCCTGTTTAAGAAGTGTGCTGTAACACTAGCCGATTCATTTTCGGCGCTGTTTCGACATTCCTAAATTTATTGTAACCCTCCAAACCCTTGAAATCACGGTGTTATCTAGCCTATCTGCAAAGACGGAGACAGACCCGATACAGGCAACTGTCGTCCGGCAGCTCTGTTTTCACGTGCCTCAAAGTTAATGGAAAGCGTGGTTGACGATAGCACAAGGATGTGACTTCAGTCCACTAAACTCCTAAAAAATCATCAGACTGGATCCCGACAGGGATATTTGTGCACCACTAACTTGCTGATGGCAGTGAACTCGACTGCGGAAGAACGCCACCCAATAAATGTTGTTTTCCTAAACCTTACTAAGGATTTTGGTAGAGTAAACTACCGCGTTCTACTTAGTAGCCCACCAGCTATGAGTCTTGATAACCAACTGTGTAAATGAATCCAACATTACTTATCAGGCAAGATGTACTCTGTGCGAGTCAGTGGTACGCTGTCCGTCGCCTTCGAGATTCACATGGGTGTCCTGCAAGAATCCATATCAGGCTGTTTGTAATTTCTGCCATTTGTAGACGACTTACTGGCTGTTAACCAATCCCTTCTACTCATATGTGCGGACGACACTATAGTATGGTGTATTCTACGCCTTCCTGAAGACTCTGCTTTTCTACAGCGGGATCTTGATACAATGCATCGGTGCTCGGTAGAAAACATTCTCCTACCCAAAACTAGTAGGCCGAAAGTCGTGCATATACGGCACGAGAGCAACACAATCTACCGAATTGGAGGGCAACCCCCTATTGTGGTTTTCCAAAAAGAAGACCTTAGGATTCTACTCTTGGCAAATCTATGTCCTAGCCCCAATAAAATGACACTGACAAAGAAGGCTAATTGCAGGTTGGTAACACTCAGTAGATTAATGGGGAAATTTTCAGCACAATATTCTGCACGCAACTTCAATTCTTTAGTAAGACCTCTTCTGGAGGCAAACATACAGGCATGTACACCACGCTTGAAGAGAGACATAGCCACTCTTGAATCTGTACAACAATGTGCAGCAAAAAGTGTCGTGGGTTTCCACTAGTTCTCATATGCAAACCGACTAGAGCTCCTGGATCTCTTCCCGTTGGCTGACAGACGGCTGAGAAGAGATATTATCACCTTTAAAATCATGACCACAAAGGATCATCCGATCAAAACCTCTTCAAGCTGGCGGAGGCCATCAACTTAAGATGAGACAGGTTTAAGCCGGACATAACGCGTAGTCGGTCACTTTACAGACAACACAGTTATACTGCCCCAGTTTGCCCCACTCATATCACCCATCCGGCGGAACTCGTGTAGGCCATTACTTTAAAGACGTTCAAGCAGTGTCTTAATGACAAGCTTTTATCTAGGTGGCCAGTACTGCCTTCGGACGTCTTGAAAGACGTGCTTGGAAGAACCACAGCCTGAAGCCAGACACTAAGCTCTTTGTCTACTGCTCATTAGTATTGTCTATAGTGCTGTAGGGCAGTGAAACGTAACCGGTGTATCAGCGGAATGTGCAGTATCTGAACCGCTTTCGTTTGCAATGTCTAAGACGCATCTTAGGTGTTCGGTGGTCGGACATGTTTCCGAAAACTGAGGTACTGCGGCGAGTGGATATGAACGGGATGGAAGCCGTGCTGAGGGTGAATGAGCTTTGTTAGCTGGGTCACGTTCGTCGGATAAACAATGACCGTATCTCGGAACAGCTGCTGTACAGACAACTGAGATCAGGTGAGCAAACTCCCGGTGGCGAAGAGACGATGAGTACGTTAGGCTCAGGTAGATCATATCAGTATATCCGTTCTGTTTTTGTTAATGATTGCATCAACCAAGACCATGGTTGTTCGGCAACTGATTCGCTTCTCTTTTCAAAAACTTGGGTGTCTGCGGTCTTTTATCTATTCTTTTCTTGAGCTTTGTTAGTGTATTGTATGATAAACTGTTTCGTAGTTCATTTCTAAATCCTGTTTTCCAACTTTATCCTCTCTAGAATTCACAAATATACACACTCTTACTGAAGTGCTTCTTGTATTATATTTTACATATCTTTCCTCCTAGTACGGATATCGCCATTGCAGTCTCTCTGTTTATTTTACGAGAGACAAAGATCACCTTCTCCTGCTAGCCATTCAATTGACTAACCAGCATTGGCCGGCTGGACACAAAGGCCTCACGTACACACCTACTGGTCTTATTCCTCCGGGTTCACACCGGATACGTGGTGTGTGAGTGGAACAGCAAGTGATGCAGCAAAAACCACTTGAGATTATAGGTTAAGGCGCAGGTGTTCTTTGGCTTCAATCACTGTGACAAGCTAATCCGTTTCGGATACCGCCGACCATGCATGCGCGCGTCACTTATCTGTTTGTTCTTGTATATGTGCTTCTCACCCGACCCCATCCTATCAAGCCAGGTCACGTCGTACTAATCAGCCGTTGACGTTACATCCACTCACGACAATTTCTTCCTGTCGCTGTTAACACTTATTTCCCTAGTTTCCGTTATTGTTATAATCACTCATTTTCACCAACCCAGTCGGAGGTGTATGTGGACTTATGTTCACCGTGCAGTACCAAACAACAACACGGTGCTTCCCGGCTACGGTGCTCAGCTACTGATCGCCACCTTCGAACCACAACCATGTGACACACACAAACACTCTTTTATTGGTTTGCGCGACTGAGGAGGATGATTGGTCACGCAATATGCACTCAGAATCTGAAGCTGAAGCTACCGGAGGATCTGAAAGACAGTGACCCATATCGAAACAGCCTGGAGCGCGGCAGTCTAATAAGTGCTACGCTTCCTATCCAGCAGGGAACCAGCAAACTAGTGAACGACTCTTCTAGCTAGTGTAGACAGTCACCTGCAAAATTCAAGACAGTTTAACTGTAACCCTGATAGAACAGTGTAACACTCAGTCGTTCCCTGGGTGAGCTGTGAGCGTTCCGTTTGGAACATTCGCCAGAAATCGTTAACAGTTGTTCGATGGCATTCAGTTTAGCGATATTAGTTTCAGTAAATTTGCGTACCACCAAGTTTTTAATCACAGCGCCCTTTTTGTACAAACAAATGTTGCGTATTCGCATTAAAATGCATCATTATACAGCGCACCAACCAGGCAACACGTCCACGTTGAACAGCTTGAGATGGTTGGGTCATGTTCTCCGTATGCCACCTGATCGTTTACCATACCGAGTATTATATACTGAGACCACCAACAATTGGGTAAAACCGCGTGGTGGTCAAGCAACAACGTGGTCACGAAATTTGAAGACCTTGACTGCTCCATTGAGCAAATTGGGTAGGTGTCGCCTGCCTGGATGGGGTCCTCGTGATCACTCAAACCGTTGGTTAGAGGCGCTATCCGAGATGGCTCAATGTCGCAGTCAATGGCATATTTGTATCCATAACATTCCTAGTTCTTCCGCTTAGTCTTCTTTTATTAATTTTCAACCTTCTTGGTAACGTTTTCTTTTAGGATATTCCACGTCATTGTTGAGGTGAGCGGCGGCCCGAGCCACAGTACCTTTTGGTCAGGCTCATGACTGTTATGATGATGATGATGATGTATATAATGTTTATAACCACTACACAAGTGCCACATATAATCTACGCGAGAGTAGTTTTCAAGACGGTCTGGATGGTTTATTGCTGTATCTTGCTTGTTAGCCTAGATATTCCATTTCTACTGCGTGCTAAAAGCCTGCTTTTTGCAAAAATTGGAAGTTCTACAAGTTTGGTAAAATTTCCGACATCCTTCCGGATGCATCCATGGATGGAACCTTCATTTACTGAAACAACTGTAAGTTCCCTACCAGACTGTCTAAACAAGTTATTGTTATATCTTGCTTATTAGCTAATATCATCCACTTCCAACGCGCCCTAAAACCCTGGTTCGTTGCAGGTATCAAGCAAGAGATGAATAACAAGCTCCTGCATATACTGACGAAGAAAATGATATCCTCAAATAGCACACCCCTATGTGGTCCCTTAGGGGACCCCTGGAGGCTGTTGGGGGCACTGCATTTTCGGTAAACAGTTGACACCGAACGGCGATCTTTTGTTTTCTCTTTGATACAATCACCGTTGCGCAACAACATGATGACAACAAATAGCAGACCACGACATCCTACCGGCCTTTGATGTCAACACACACGGAACTCAGTTAGTTATGTGAAAGTGATGCATTAACACAAAACAAAAAAAGACACATGTTAACATATAGGCACCAACATCAATAACATAAATAAAGAAATCGAAGTAAGTACATAACATGGGACAATATTATGTATTTGTCCTGAAAAAACAACTTAGTTACAAAGCCCCATTTTGTCCTATTAAAAATGAGGTTGTGTGCTGCTTAGGTTTATTCTAATACTTTGGACCACTTAAAAACTGCCCGCAATATGTTTTTTAACTACAAAACTTGCTTGAACACTCAGAGATTACTCGGGTAACGCTCAGGGAACACTCAGTGAACGCTCACAGACCACTTAGGGAACGGTCGTGCTGCGTAGTACTATACTAATAGGGAAGTGACTTGATGCTATTTCTGCGATCGACTAAGTCAAAAACTTAGGATCGCGTCACTACAATGAACCTAATCTTTGTGCCTCGTGTTTACAAAAATTTAGGATCGTGCATATCAAACACCTGTTTGATATTGTACAATTTATTTCGATTTTAATCGGCATGGTAACTGCAATGAACAGACTTACGTTTAGCCCACCATCACGTGATAAAACATTTTGTTGTTTGTTAACAACGTCTGCTAAAGCATTATTTTTTATAACGAGCATACCGATTCTTGCTGAATCTGGTTTAACCCCATTGAAGTCTTGAAAAAACTCAACGGTGCGGGAACAGTTAACTACGGCAGGAGGTTTAAAAAGTTTCTAAAACCGTGAGAAGACCTTTTAACTTCGACAAACCTTTTCTAGACATTCCGAACCTATGTGAGAGAACAGCTCTGAGTAAAGTTTTGCTCGCTTTTGTTCCACTTCACGAAACTGCTCAAGCTTCAACTGTTTCTCCTTTTGTTCCTTTTCAACTATATCCTTCAAGTGTACCAATTTGTTGTTCTAAATTAAAATCACCAACAAGATTTATCGCACTTACTCCGGTCAAAACAGAAAAATGGTCTTTTAAGGTGCACATTTAAAAGTGGATGTAAACAGCAGAACCCGAGCAACGATGAAATAGCGTAAACAAACACTTATCCACTGTTCTGATATGAAGGTTTGCGATCGGGTTGTCAAGCCAAAAGTTCAACTTTTAGTCCAGAATGTTTCTTGCGCCCTCCTTCTTCTTTTCTCAAGCAATCAAGTGACGAACTGAACTGAACTGTAGGACCTGGCGGGCTGTTTGAATTTTTGGCGTTGGAAAGAAATATTCATTATTGGGATTGCGAATTTGAAGAAAGCTCAAGCCTCAGTTAGAAATATTCATAAAAATATAGAAAAAGCCATCCTTGTGGACTGGAGGCTGAGATTTGCAATATCGCTGTCACGTATTCGAAGCACACGGAAATAATTGTGAGCGTCAGAAACATTAGCAAAAGGTGTTGGAGCTATCAAAAATGCTGTGTGACGATTTACTGTCCAATTCAGATGCATATAGGCTGGCACACTTGATTTTTTATTCAATCTAAGGTGTTTATTTTTCGTGAGCCATTTTCTTTAATCGATACTAACAGCAGTTGAATCTCGGGGAAATTTCTTGCATGGATCCAGGCAGAGGTACTCAGGTAGTCGGCCTGAAAGTTGGTGGTTGCAGCAATAACAAGGTCGGTGTCGAGAATATGCAATGTGATGGGTGTGTGAAGTGGTTCCAACGTCGGTGTAACAAGCTCCCGAAATGTGCTTATGACTTGTAGGTGGTTCATAAGGAGCTGCTTTGGGTTTGCGGATCATGCATAGGTAAACTGAACGATTGTGCTTCTGTTACGAACACTGGAGTAAACCAGGAGGAGGACGCTGATGATAGCGTACCGCCTGCTGTGCACAGCGAGGTAGATGACAGCATATGGGGAGGGAGGGGTAATGAACCGAATGTTCCAAATACTGAGCGAGAACGTTGCAACGAGGTGAAAGGCTCTGATGGAGTCCGGGGTAAGAAAGGAAGAACGGCGGTTACAAGACATGACCACTCGCTGGGTTTAGTCAATGAAATAAAATGTAAAACTGCTGAACTAAATGTTCCCGCCGTCAGCGGGGTGAGTTGTAGAAAAGTGACTGTCGTAGGAAGGGACAAAGGCAATAAACAGAGTGGGAAAGAGGACAATATAGTGAGCAACCGGGAATTGGTTAAAGAAAGTGTAGAAAGGGGTAGGAAAGAATTCAAGAAACTGGAGGGGCTAGTTAAGGATATTTGTTTCAGGATGGAAGTCCAAGAACAAAGATTTTCTGAGGTCCATAACCAAAGTGGGCTTTTGGTCAAAGCTGTGTTGGGTCTCGAAACTAAAGGGGACTTAGCCCTTGGTAGAAGTAGAAATGTCGTCATCAGAGGCATCCCTGAACCCATCATAAAAGAAGATAAATCTAGAGAAATTGAGCGATGAGATTTCACCTGGTGACCCTCCTAAGGC
>LUCH01007526.1:0-18007 GCA_013368495.1 Paragonimus heterotremus | reverse complement strand
GCCTGAAATTCCGATTTCAAACTTTTTAAAAATACTAAAAATCGTTGATTCGAGCCGAAATCATCGTTTTTCCTTTGGAATGACCTCCGGGCCGGTTCCTGCGCAACGAACAATTACCCTGTTTCGAATAACCTAGCTGTTAGATGCGAGGTCGTGTCACAACACAGCAACGAAATGACCAATCAAAATTCGGGTACGTCCGTCGCCTAATATCGATCGTAACTACTTTTGTTGCTCTAGAACATGGTCCTGTTTTCCGAATAAGACAAGGTCGCCCAATGCCATCCAGGATTATGTTGTGATTCATCAGCCCGTCAGATCCCGAAAGTGAGGGTTAGGATACTTATCAGAGAATGTGACCTTGTTGTGGTCACGATGGTCGCCATAAGACCGTCAGTCACCTGACTTCTTTAGTAACATATGGAGAGGAGAGGCCTATGGACCTCTAGAAGGATGGACTATTCTTAGTTCTAGCATGTGCCCAAAATCCCCTTTCTGCGAAACTTTGTTCAGTGAGATCGATTCGGTCCGCGCTCATCTTCAGATCCCAGTAGAGGTAGTGGATATCCCCCAAACGGCCGTCTTCACGCCATTTGGCCCACTCGAATTCCTTCGAATACCCTTTGGCATTACTAACGCTGTACAAGCTTTCCAGCGTTTCATCCAAGAAGTATGCAGAAGGCTGGATTTCGTCTACCTCTACCTAGACGACATATTAGTGGCCAGTTCTTCTTAAGAAGAGCATCTACAACATTTATGTTCTTTGTTTGCCAGGTAAGCCCAAAATGGGATGACAGTCAGTACAGCTTAATTCGAACTTGGAAAAGGTAGTACAGAATTTTTCGGCCACATTATTTCAGTTTCAGGCATCCAAAGTACCACTATCAAATGTGACTTCTGTCAACGATTTTCTGAGCCAACTTCTTTCAAGCAACTTCGATCTTTTGCCGGCCTAGTAAATTACTATTGTCGGTTCATCCCCCATTGTGCACAACTCCTGCAACCCCTCACGGACGTACTCCGAGGCGATATGCGTAAATTCAATTTTACGAACGCAGCGCGCACAGGTTTCGTCAAGCTTAAAAAGGCTACATCCACTGTCACTCTGTTAGCCCACTAAACCCTCAAGCCCCATTTTCTCTTTTTTCCGATGTATCGGACGGAGCCATCGATGTCGCATTACAACAACTCGTCGACGACCAACGACAACCCCTAGAGTTTTTGGGCAAGCGCATGTTGCCTTCCGAATATCAGTACAGCACGTTCGACAGAGAATTGCTTGCTATCTACTTGGGTATCCAACGCTTCAGCCATACATTGGAAGATCGTCCCTTCATTGTGTTTACGGACCGCAAACCTTTGGTGTAAGCTCTTGCTTCTTCATCAGACAGGTACTCCTCCAGGGAGATCAGACACCTGAACTATTTTTCGCAGTTTACCTGCGACACACGACATGTTTCAGGTGCCATCAGCCCTTTCGCCGACGCTTTCTCACGCGTCCACGCTACTATAGTCACACCCGCCTCTGCTGACCTTAGTTACCTAGCTGTGGCCAAGGCGCGAGGAGCTGGACTTCAAACTTCCTTGCAACGTTACTTCCTAAAACTACGCGCTAGTCCTCTGCCTAATGTAGACGGAACCATTCTTCACGATATGACTACGGGTATCCCGAGACCTGTAGTGCCACTAGCGTACTGGCGTGCTACCATAAACCAGCTTCATAGTCCCTCGCACTCTGGTATTCTAGCCACAATTGAGCTAGTAACCGATCAGTTTGTTTGGCCTAGGGTTAATTCAGGCACTCGTAATCGAACACGCGCTTGCCAACAGTGCCAATATTCCAATGTGCACAAGCACACACTGAGCCTAGTCTCTTCATTCGGTCTCCCAGATGTCCGGTTTTCACACGTCCACCTAGATTCAGTTGGATCCTTGCCGCCTTTACGTGGCTATGTTTAAATATTAACCTGTGGTGGCCGATTCTCAAGATGGCCGGATGCCATCCCACTAAAGGACTGCTCCTCCGGAGCTGTCGTGAACATCTTCTTGGAACGTTGGGTGGTCAACTACGGATGTCCTGCAACCATTACGACGGACCGCGGTTCGCATTTCGAATGATCAACATTCGAAGCTTTGACGAACTTTCTTGGATGCTGACGCATTTGCACCACGGTATACCATCCCTCCTCGAATGGTTTAGTTGAACGCTTCCATGGACATTTTGGAACATCGCTTTGTGCCGCCTCTAATCCGGCACGAAGTGAAACCCTTCTGTTCGCTCTTCAAGAGGTCCGGAACGCATTAAAGGCTAATCTGTAATGCACCCCGGCAGAAATTGGTCTATGGCTGCACCTCCCATCTACCCGGTGAAATTGCTTCACCTCCTCCATTAGCATCTCCTGTTCCCTCGAACTTTGCTTCCACACTATCTCGATATATGCGACAGATCCGACTCTCACCCACACGTGGACAAAATAAGCCGGTGCAAATGCACAGAGATTTAGCAAACTGTTCCCATGTACTCGCTCGCTGTGACAAGGTACGCAAGCCGTTCCAATCCCTTTACTCGGGCTCCTTCAAAGTGCTTAGACAGACACCAATGCACTTCAAGATCGACCCCCATAACACTGTTTCCGTCGATCGTATGAGAGTCGCCTATGTAAACGACGTTGCCCCTCAGCCATTCGGGGAAGCCTCCGTCCCTACACCGTCCCCTCCGCCGGACACCACACCACCTGCTCCGCGCCACACGTGATCAGGGCGTCGCGTTCATTTTCCGGCACGCTATGTAAACACTGTTCATTACACGTAATTTTTGTCCCTCAGTAAACTTCCCATTTCAGAAACAAACAAGAAGATACGCAAGACACAAAAAACGACAAAAAGCATTCTGTACAACATTACCTGAAGTTCAACAAGCACTGGAACGTTACACGGTGGGCCTGTAAATATTTTTTGCTCCCCAGATACTTATCTTCTTTCCACATTACAGGTCGCGTGCAGGTTACGTTGGGGGAAATGCGCACTGCCGTCTGTCGTTGCAGCAACGAGGAAAGCCTACTTCCCATCTTTTTCTCCTAGGGAAGCATGGAGAATTCAGGATGCTGCAAGCAGACTGACCCCTCTTCAACGTTGCCGAAGTTCCTCAACGTGGCATACGTAGCTGTTCTTGAATACAACATACCCCCACCCAGTCTACGGTAACTTCAGTGTATCTAGCTCTATATCCCATTTTTGTGGAAGGCTTTTAGGCTTGAATGCTTCTAGGAGGGGACCTCCGTAGAGACACTCCTAGTTTGCCACGTATTCAAACTATCTTGCCGTTTATTTTGACTGCTGACACTGTTGATATTGCTTGATTGCATATCTGCACTTTCTCGTTTGTTCGACCATCCATGGTCACAATTAAAAATTACAATTTCCGGTCGCTAGCTACTGGTTTGTAGCGCTTCGCTTCTGTTGTGTTTTGGTTACAGCTTGCTTTCCCGGTCTACTTGCAATATATGTCGTTGTCTGCCACCTGGTTGTCTGGTTTAAATATTGTAGAGAACAGACACGATTCTAGACAGAAACGTTCCGATCCGCTACAACTGGGCTTATAAAATCAATAGTAAAAACACTTCCCAAGTACTGCGCTTGAACCACAATACAGTGCTCGATTTTCATCGCCAATCACGCAACATCTTGACAATGGTAATCCCAAACCTTTCACGTTTCACTTAGTAGGAACAACCGCCCTTTTACCGGAGAATCGGTGAGCTCAGAAAGAAGGGCGGCACTGTTTCGGTTGTAGAAATTGACTGATCTCTATTCATGGAACGGAAACATCACGAGGGATACCATTTTTCTAAGGCATGGATGTTGGGTGAAATCGAAAGAGATACCAAGAATGTGCTTATCGTAGTTTGCCTCGGAAACAAATGGAATTCTGGCACGCTGATTTCCAACATCCGACCTCATGTGCGAGTGAGTATAGTCATACATTTAACCCACTCGAGAGCAGCCTAATACCATCGTTACAACTGGCGAGTGGAGGGCTTACTGAGCTCTGGATGCCATAGCTCATTATGAGCACTGAATTCTCCGTTAACTAGGTGGATCCCGAAAATTCGTTCATCCACACACGAAACATCAAAAAGTTGTGGCCGCTCGCCATGGGGCACTTTAGGGCAATATCTTGATCTAATCGACAGTTGGTTAGCCCGCGACTTCAGATTTTGTGGCGCAAACATGCTCCTCGAAACTGTGTGGGACGGCTGTTATTCACCTTATCGCATACTGACTGCCATGGCAGTTAAGTTTCATTACCGGCATATTTAACAGTAGATTTCTCAATTTTTCGCCCGTCATTTTTCACATTCTAGATCTTTACTACAAAGTTTCTCAAGTTTTACGACTTTCACAAACAGAAAATGTCGAAGACATGTCCGAATAAATCGGTTGCAGTATATATATTGCACTTCCATTTTATCGCAAAAATCGGGCTGTTCACCAAGTACAACTTCAAAGTCATACCCAGTCGTCAAACTTTTCTACATTACATATCAAACAGAAGAGTTATATATAGTATAATATATTCGGATTCTTTATCACACATTGCTGATTCTGACCTATCCAGGGAATGAAATCGCAAGCACAGTCTCGTTGACCTGGCTCATGGAGAACGTCTCAGCATGCGTTGTGCATTCACATTAGTAGACGCCCCATCCGATCAACCCAAGTTATGGTCAGTCTCTGAGTATGCACCCAATTGACTTAGGCTATCAACAATCTCTCAGCATGCACTATACGTTCGCGCTAGGGGCTACCCAAACTTGATTCACGTAAGCTATGCAGACCGTCAGAGTATGCATTCAAACTAGTAGCTGCTTCAACCTGATTCACGTAAGCTGTGATCAGCGTCTGAGCATGTCGTTTGTGTTCACACTAGTAGCAGCCACTTTCAAACCGCATTTACCATGAACAATTTGGAGAACAAACACAAGCGGGAAGTGATGAAGAACCTGTAGTTGAAGCGTTCGGGGTACATGGTAATCATCATCTTTGATTCCGTTGATGGCCATATTGATGGGAACATTTTTCTGCACCGCGATAGATAATTGGCGTCCTAAACAGCAAGTTATGACTGGCCGGGAGGTATACCTCCGATTGATTGGCAGGCAGCTTGATTTCATCTGTTTCCATATATTGTTTCGTATAAAAACGCGACCTCAATCTAGTTGAAAACAACACAGTAGAACGAAAAGAATTTGCTTCTGAAGACTTTCGATGATAGAGTAGCACATGAAACCCTTTTCTTACGCCGTTCCATATACATCGAAGGTGGAACCAACCATGTGATAGCATCATTTTCAACCGTTTCCAAGAGCAGTCTTTTATCGACCAGGATCTACCTGAAATCTTGCAGACAAAGAGGAATGATATGAATATCGTGTGGACAGGGAAGCTGGAAATGTTGTCACATATGTTTCACTATCAAATGTGTTAGTGTTCATGTTGAAATGCAATGCCAACATTGTAGGGTCGTATATTTCCCTTTCAACGATATCTTAAGAACACCGCAAAATTAAACACTATCAGGTTATAAAATGATGTACCTCATGTCGAAAATTGTAGTGAGTGCATCGGTAAAACTTTAAAAAGAGTTAACGTCGACAAAGGGTTGTTTTCGCGAAAGTGGTGGAAAATGTTCTCATCACCAAACCAGTAACTTTCGCAGTTATTTGATGTTTTATAATTTTCTCATTAACGCTACTTATTTGCAATTGATGTACTGTATGTACTTCGCCTGAAATTCCGATTTCAAACTTTTTAAAAATACTAAAAATCGTTGATTCGAGCCGAAATCATCGTTTTTCCTTTGGAATGACCTCCGGGCCGGCTCCTGCGAGGCGGACAATTACCTGAAACAGATATACCTCCAGCAGCGTCTGATCGCCATTCATGATTGATTGGCAACGACCTGACCATAATTCTGTCTGTCACATTGTGTGTGCTTACACTGTATATCTTTCTACAATCAAGTAACAGCTCGAGCCCAATCTCATCACACAGACTATATCAGATCTATCTGTTAGTGCCGGACATCCAGCGGTTCTCTGCGCTAAACTGGGTCTACTCGCAAGGTCTGTCGATGAGTTGCATCTTGAATAGCCACATTTACAATGAACGAGCGTCTATATATTTTCAGCTCACTTGGCAACCGGTTCCGCCCCAAGAAAGGACGGTCGTATAGGGGAGCTACTTACTGGTAAGGTGATCAGTAACGACCCTACTAAATTTACAAATTCTGAGACCAGTGGCTAGCGTGGAAACGGCCAAATACGTCAGTCACCTAATGGCTGAGCTGTAAAGTGCGAGTAAAACCAAGGGGCACGTAAGCTCATACCCCGCATTGGGGAGTAAGGATGAACAAACAACGCGAGAACAAAATTGGACAATTAAACGATGACAACCTTTTTGTGACGAATCAGAATTAATGTTCGCGACAGGAATTATGTGTCTCGCTTATAATCTGAATGGTTGTGTCAGTTCTTGCTAGGAATTCTCGCGGTCACTACCAAGAAAATTTCGGATGCAAAAAAGAATCAACTATAAGGTAGTAAACAAAAGACAGATAATGTGATCGCCGACTTTCTGTCAACCTCATAACAATCGTCAAATACTCAAAGTTGGTAGCTGCTTCAACATTGAACACTCGATATATTTCCAAATGTTGCTCAACATATACAGCTTGTTTCTAAGCCCTGTCGCGTTGGTTTACTCCCATAAATTTTGGAAATACTGTTCGATTTGACACTGTACTGGAATGTGGCTTATCATGCTCCCAATAGTGCAATTTATTGAACTTCTCATAACATATTCTACCTGCTCTTCAGTTCTAGTTAAATAAACATTATTTTCATTTTGTCAACCGACCATATGCACTCAAACCGTACAGGTGATGTTTGGTAATCGCTCAATCTGTCGTTTGCAGGGCGAATTGTCAGCAAACCACTGCATATATGTTAAAGTAATTTGCCACGCAGACGATTGAAATATTAACGGATGTTCAATTCTGTCGGCTGGCTCCTTTCATAAGCTTCATTCACTGGCGTGGTCCAAATAGTGAGGCAACAGAACCTGTGCAATATACGGCTATACATTGGGTACACATTCGTTAATTCCAAACTGACAAAATCTGTTCCCCTATTTATACCTTCAATCTCATTTACCAGCCCGACGTTTAGTCAACTCATTTGTTGCTGAGCTTACTTGTTATTAGTCGCCCTTGGCAACAGTAGCCATTCTTGACCTGGACTTCTCACGCGACGGTCTTCTGTTGAGCTTGCCAACCCGGCTTGGGACACATTGATTTTGCTGAACGATAATGCTGTCATGAAAGTTTGTGGTTTGCCCGCTGTAATCACACTCATAAATATGTATGTCCAGTCTTATCTTTAACATAGGATCCCATTTCGGGCCATGTGCAGCTCAGCGATCATAGTGGAATGATTACTTCGGGTGTATCGTACTCTGTGAACTAATTGCCAATTAAAGGTACGCACCTTAAGTAGGTGCGATTCTCTGGCATACGAAAATGTTAATTTTCATTGGCTATTTTTCCGCACGATACAGTGATCGAAATTATCATACATCGACGCGCCAGCCATCAAATGTTTTGAAACGTGAACCTTTGAAAAAATTTCCGGATTCTCTCTCTGACACTTGTGCTTAGGACAAAGTCTGCCATTCACACCCCGGCAATGTCTGTTAGATTGGTTAAAAACGATGATGTGGCACATTAAGATCAAAATCCACAGTAACCAGGCAAACACCTGAATGAAACGTACTTCTTGAAAACACACAATACGCTTTATACGAAGCGATGCATACTTGGGTGGGTTGAAGCTAAATTTAGGTCAACGCTTTTTATGACAAGCGAACAAGTAAACATACCTGCAAAAGATGCACGCGGGAAAATATCGACAATCGTTATCATCCCTAAAAAACGCAGTGACTCAGGTTACAACACCAATTTCCCCCTGGACGGGTAGCAGTTGGAAACCTTCGAGGCAGACATTTGAGGCCGCAGCTTATCTCAAGGTTCAGAAACACAGTATTTCAAATGCTTTGAACTTTTGTTGCATGACGCAAAGCAAAATATCGACAGATTTGTTTTATTTCGGCTTGCAATACATCTATCTCTTGGACATATGTATTGAGGTGGACAAGTGGAATCAGTAAACAACCTGGAGGAAGAAGGCCAGAGATGGTGCTTGGAAACTCTGCTTTCATTACGGTAACGTGTAAGGTTTGAAAAAGGCGTACGTGATTTTGAATAAACGGGTGTGTCAGTGAAAGGATGTATACAATGAGGTACAAAAGTAAGTTGCAAAAGATGAGGGTCAGCTGCTAAATATACACTGCTCTCTCACCGGAAGCTTCATGCAGTAAAAATGAGGAGGAATAGCGGCAGAACAACAGAAGCGAGAACACTTCATTACTGCGAAGTACATTCAAATTTGTCAAATGTTTTGGTCAATGTACAAATCGTTCTTAGTGCACTGTGTTTTGTTCATGAGCACTGGAGCTGTGATCTGGAGGTGAGTACGGTACAGTTAACAAATGAAGAAGAGTTGTTTGTTTCCAACATCAGATGCGATGACTTCATGTTCCGTGTTGGCCGATTTCAGTCTGTCAGTGAACACAGACTCGTTTCCTCTGAACCTTTCGTAAAAGAAAAGTTTTTGTCACACATTAACAGCCTAAAGGGGCCGAGGTATCTTGGCCATAGTTGTTTCTTGGTGATATTTTAGCACATCAACCCTAAGTCACAGGTAAGTCGATCCGAGGACTATCATTCTTTGGGATACTACGGACCAGACTAATTAAAATGGTGGTTGAACGTCATTGGGCAAACGTAAAATGTAACCCGCACCTGGCTCCAAAAGTGTCGGAGCCCGAATTAAATCGCGTTGGAGACGAAGAGCTGTACAGCATGCTGATTCTAGACTGGTACTGTTGAATAGCTTACTAACGGTTCAATGTCACACCGAGCTACACAAAATCTGACGATTCAGTAGATGCCTTTCTCAATATCCAACGGCAGAAAGGATAATCCATGTTCAAAACGATTAACGAGATGGCGCTTGTGAAAACTGGATTCAATACGGTATCAACTGAATAAATGTTCAGGAATGTTAAATCTTTCACCTCGAACGTGAAAAATCCCCATAAATTGAACAAAGAAATAGTCCGTATAACAAATTCGACAATTAAACACCGCTCTGTAGTGGAGGACGATAAAATAAAATTGAGCTCCCTCAAACAAACGGTCACTGGTTGGGTTACATCAAAACGAATATTCACGTATCAAAAAACGATATGAATTATAGGTTGCTCCAAGTGAATTGTAGAAGGAAAATGTCTAATTTTGGCATTAAGGCTTGCACATGGATCAGTCTGAACAGTTGTAAGGGAGAGGGTAGTAGTGGTCGATGTAAGAATAAGGGTGGTCAATGTAGTTTATTCAAGGGAGATGATAAAACTTAGGGCCACCTTCTAACATTAACTAAACAAGGCTTAGCTATTTTTAAATGATGCAACGCATCTTACTAAAATCTGCACTGAGCTTTGAAAACCGGTTGGTGTTCCAAACTGGAGGTGGAAGTTGGAAAAGCCGTGATTGGCCGGTCCAGTAAAAGCGTTGTTACCTTCTGTCTAACCCTGATCTACTTTGTGGAAGCTTCTGGTAAACAAAGTGATATAACGTCCCATGTCACAGTGTCACTTGTAGTTTTTACGGACAACTGACGTGCGTGCCCATCATCACTAGTATGTACCTCGGTGATTACACTACAGAGCAAACACCGCTCGAGGTGTTTCCATGAGAAAGACCCGCATCGCCTGCTCGAACATTCCGCGGAGACTTCAGTCACTTAGGTGTACTCAATAACTGGGCTAAATATTCAAACTGCCGTCGTCCCTAGTACACGCAAGATAAGTGCCGTGCTTGCCTCCAGCCCTCGGTAGAACGTTCACGCACAGTCAACTCATCCGTATCTAGACCCACATTTGAGCGCAACAAGAGCAAGCCACTGAGGTGAGGCACCTGGGGACTACCTAGATCGTTGTTAGCAAACACGAGTCGTCGGCGATTCGCTCAACTTCCACCATGAATGTCAGAAGTACCTCTTCGTTCATCACTTGTGTCATCGACGACAGTACTCGTATCTTTGTTCGAATCATTCTTTCCCAATTCCCGCACCACTGACTTGCGCTCACAGGACCGAACTACAAATCAGTTCCTTGATTAGACAGCCTTTCTGCCAACGCACACAGGTCTGAATTTCGTGACCTTCGTTTTAATTCTGAGTCGGCCCCGAAAAGTTGGGTCCGTTGTCACTGTAGATGGCCTTCGGCGTGCTGCAGCTTCTCGAAAATTGCACAAAGGACATAAGAAAGAGGTCACTATACATGACGGGCTACTTCTACATGAACGACACGAGTCTGTTAACAGGTAATTGTGTACCCATGACATGTGAGCTCGTTTCTTCCTATACTCACTCTGAATGGACCGAAATAAGCCACCCCGCAGTAAATGAATGGGCAACCGTCCGTCGACGTCCCCATCAATGGGATCAGCGCCATCGTTCGAGGGCACTCCTTCGCGCAAAACCTTTTACAGTGACAGCACTAACCTAACATTCGTTTAAAGGCCGCCACACCCTTCAAGATCCAAAACCAGCTTTCGATGCTGGCAAGCTCATGTGACGCAGCCATGTGCTCTTCGGATTCGTGGTAGTGATATATCGGAAGCTTGTGACAACGCCGTAGCAGGAGTGATCATCAGATTAGCACTGTCTATTACATTGGGTGCGAGCTGTTCGGAGAAAAATATGAAACTGGATCGACGACTTCAGGTGTGCAAGCAACATGTGCAAGCAGAGGACGTGTTAATAGTGGCAGATGTATGCATTAGTACGTATAGATGGGCAGTGACGTGTGTGGATGCTGGGACGCGTGTAATAGTAAGTATGACTGAACACTGATGAATGTGGATGCATCCCTCTAGTTGGCGGGTTGAAGGATTCTCATTTGTGTGTGATTTCTCATCAATAGCGGGAAAAGTTGTGCAGACTCATGCTCCAGTTGATGCTCCATTCACGTGTTGTGACAGAGTCGCGAGAAAACACCTTACGTTGAAGTCAGAAAACCTGAAGTCGGAGCGCTAAAATATTTGGTCTTATCGGTGCAAGAATCTGGACATTCTGGCTCCTGGCCGTCATTTGTTTCGCAAAGCGAATCGAATAAAGCTGAATGGCGTGAGTAAAGATTCTAGGGAAAATGCGGTCTGGACTTAGCAGCTAGTGGAGTGTAGAAAGCAAGAAACTTCCTGAAGACGCTTGATGAAGCAGATGATGTTCACTTATCCATGCCGCTTGAGCTTGCCTCTTGTTCTTCGGTACCACACTATGAAGGCGTACAGGGACAATGATATTCTTCATGATAAGGCCCAATTTATCGCATTCGACCACGTTCATCAAGTTTGAGAACAGAGTGAAGGGCAATCCTTCCACTCGTTATTTGCGTGAGATTGTAATAGTGGTGACAAACTCGGAAGACCCAAAACGCCCTACAAAAGTGTGTTATGAATGTTATTGACTGGTGCTTCTTCGGAAAAGCGGGGCCACAGCTAAACAAAACAGCAACTTGTACAGTCCACAACTATGAGCGTGTTTCGGTGGACTTGACTGGAAACCAGCAAGTGATTCATTCTGGGGTTCAGTTACTGTCTCAAAAAATGTAGGCGCTGATTCGGCCTCGTTGACGCTTTGGTAGTATCAGCCAGCGTCGTAAGAAATGGCAGTCGATGACTGATGAATGCTTTATCTTTCCGAGTGAACGGGATACCGAGAGAGGTTACCATGTTAGAGGAGCTTAGTGAGTGGATATTGTCTGAGCCGAACAGGTTAGGCGCATCTGGGCCAACTGTTGTGCTGTGCTTATGATCGTCACAGAATACCACGAGTTTATTCTCACACGTGGTGATCTTTAGTTCTGATAGCTCAAGAGCACCAGCGGCGGCTGCAGGCTTTTAAGAGAGGTGCGTCGGTTTCCATGTCTGGAGGTTCAGAACGTCGGCGTCAGCGAAACCGCGGTGCTAACAGCCAAGCTCTGGTCAAGATAGAACCGACACCTTATCCGTTTCCATGGCAGACAGCAGCAGCGTAAGTGAGTCACCATTACGAACATCAGGCTGAGACCGCAGGATGGTGCTTTCGGGCTTGGTGAGGCGTTTTAGTAGGAATTAGCAGCGTTACCTTTCATAGGGGAGAGGCACCGAAAGCCTGGGCCGACATGATAATGAAATCCCGTGTTATAGAATCCAACGTTTTAGACACGTCAGCAGGGGTCACATATAGCCTGAAGATCGTGCTGCATGAGTTCCAGAGCAGAGTGAGGAATAGTGAGGTCGCCTTGAGATAACCCTCACGATGTAGAAGTCCCAATTGAAGGGCAAGCCGTTGCAAACGTGTATCCCAACGGTCAGTCAGTGTCTGGTGAAAGCAAGGTGTCAGCGTTGAAGATTGGACGATAGGTCTCAGTTCGCTTGGGGAAAGACAGCCATTCTCTTTCGGAACAGGCATGACGCTGGAGCGGCGCTGATAGAGTGGACAGCCTTCAGTAGGCAAAAAAAGGCTGAAGTATCAATTCGAAGAATCGGCTTCCGTACGCTTCATATGTTTGAATGGCAGTTCGTACCAGTCTGTAGCGCCGTTTGTCAAGTTATCCAGCCTACAGGAAACTTCCGCTTCAGTGACGTGATCGACCGCGGGCCAATCTGTGTAGAAGTATACGCGATAATGTGTGATCAGCCGATAATACCCTGTACCGGTACTCGTTAGAATCACCCGGGATGCCACGATTCGTCTTGTAGACAGCTCCAGAGTTTCCAGAAACGGCTGTGAAAGCGGACTCTTTCGCTGGAGATGCAGCATTTAGATCGCGACATAGCTGCCTTTTCGGGTCTGCTACCTGGTCGGATGATTTGCTGTGGATGCACGAGCACGTGATCGATTGACCAGTCGTCCCGTGTACGGAAAAGCTTGAGAGGCGTGCATATTAAGAAGTTACCTTGCCTGTGCCGTTGTGAAAATGCCAACATGAAGGTCGCAAAAACTGCTTGCAACCCATTGCCATACGAGAAAGTCAAGTTGTTGGACTCCGGTTTGGCTATTGCTGTTTGAACCAAACAGGCAAACCACTCGGAGTGTTCAACAGCTCGTGGCTAACTGTCCGACTCCATGCTTGTCTATAAAGCGGAAGCTGGATTGGCATCACTGGCAGTATGCTTCCATCAGTTCACAGCATACAGTCATGTCCTGATGCTCTCCAGAGTGCGATCTGAAAAATGTGACAATCTGATAACAAAATCTGCATCGAGTGAAAAACGACGGGGGCAGCGTTTCAGAAAACCTGACAGGAGAAGCCTATTCTCGTTGAGACCAACCTATTTTGGTGGCTTTCATACACATGCGCTTCTCGCGGTTGCTTTAGCGGGATGTTCATTGAGACCAGTGTTGGTCGGAAAGCTGTGACCACAGTATGCACGGTCAGAGTCTGGAGTAGGCTGATCACCTAATCTTCGTCTTTCACCATTTCTGGGTTGACATACGCACGCACGAGCTGACAGAATTGCGTTCAGTTCACATTTTTGGGCACATTCTGACAGATATACTCCGCTTACCTGTGCTGTGTACTGGTAGATGCCGGCTCGGAGGCGCTGGTGGCATTTTCTTTTTCTTGATCGACAGCAGCCGGTACAATGGAACCAGGTAGTTTGGTTGTCCCCATCAAACGTTTCCAAAGGCTTAGCCAGTCAAGGTTAACATCCAGACTGCCTAGTTGGCACTACGAGTAGGTGGTTCAGCGCGCTAATCACTACCTCTGTGTCCAGTTATAATGCTAACTAATGTTCGACCACATCGGTTAGACACAAGCTCGTTTGAATGAGATCAGTACACATACTTCCAAGTGGTGAATAGTAATTGTAGTACAATACAAATATGTAAATATCAGCCCTCAAAAGAAGCATGATTGAAAGTAACAAAATCGTAACTTACATTGAAGTTAGATGTATTTTTTTACCAATATAACCACTTACGTGTTCTCAACATTTGATCCTAAAGTGTTGTCTCACTAAGTTACCATTTTTAAGTTACATTTCAAGCCGATTTATCTGCGTATATTTGGGGCATCTAAGTACTCAACTTGGTGTGTTCTATCCAGTTAACTAGTTAATGATGTCACCCTCCGCATCATATGGACATGGCAGTTTGTCACATTCGATGAACATCTCGCTAGTGCGGTGGTTTATTGACATGGCTGAGAGCCGGTTGGGGTTATCTATCTTATGTCATATAAATCAAAGGCCGGCATTCGTTCGCAAATAGTAACCAACCAAACTGTCTCGCGGATTTTGGGGCAAGAGAACTGGTCTTATCACTGTGATGCCAGAAGCAATCGTTGAATGCTGACTAACTTCGGGTGAAACTCTCGGATTCCTTATGATATGGCTTTACTCGAAGAGGACTCATTCATACGTCGATACAACCTGACCGTATCCGAAGAACGCGTGGACAAAGAAAGAACATCAAATTGAAAACAAGTTTACGTTCTGTGCTTTATCGTGCTACGCGTCAGTCGGGGAAATAACCCCAAATCGGAAGCTGCACATGTCGTTCAACATAACCGATCTTAATATTGAAACACTGCACGTAAGTAAGTTTACTGCCAATGAAACCGTTTGAGGAATCAAAGAGAGCGACATAATTACGCTCAGTGTGGCGCACGTCGACAAAGCACAAATATTGTACAATTGCACATACGCTTGAGTCTCCTCCTTAATTCACAAAAGTGAAAAGATGTTAGGAAACAGCGGGTAGAATTCAAAATTTATAGAAGCAGCGGGATTTGTGGAAGACTGTGAAAAATCTTCCTTCACCTTTAACAAGTGCGTGCAGAAAATAGAAGTCGTTTCGTCGACTTCAGTTTTTACTGGCCACAGTTAGCGGTTCATCAAGCTAATGAATTTTGCGAGAGCTTGTTGCCCAAAACGCGCCCTAATCGACTGCACCAGCATTTTTGTTGAAAAATGAGAACGAATTCAGTTAATCTGAACCTCCGCCTTGGAAATCCATATCAGTTGAAACAAAACATATAACCCTTCATGAGACCGTCTCTTTACCGTTTTGGCACACGCCATATTAAAGACCTTTAGCGCACGTTTCGAAAAGTGCACGTAATTCTGCGTGGATGTTTAAACGTGAAGGTCCTGACATAATTGTCACTAATACTTTTAACTCCGTGTAGTCTGCTTACATTGTGTTTGCGTTCGCGTCCGTTTAAAAAATATTCTTATATTACGAATTACTGTGACCAAAATCGGTCGTCAAACAAGATTGGCCGGTGTCAAAACCACTCGTTCTAGCTCGAAAGTTGATATAGATCGACCCGAAGACAACTTCTACAAGCCTAAAAGAAATATTTAAATTCCACGCCGATATATATCTCACTAGCGACTTGCGATATCTGATTTCTGACAACAGAATCGTGTTCTACGGGTCTGGTTTACCCTGGCCCTAACAGAAAACTTCTTGATATTAACAAACGTCATGTCCATTTTCAAACTCTGTTGTCTTGGAGACAGTGTCTTTGATAACGGAACCGATAACGTCTAAGGGGAAACCCAATAACGTATGATGTAACGAACTGATCGAAGCTATCAATTTCACCATTGGAATTAGTCTTCTAGATTTCGAAACTCATTAATGACTCCAGCAATATAGATCTTGTGCATAGTTATTTCCCAGACTCATAGATGAACGACGAAATTATAGTTAACACATTTTGTTATGCGCACCCCCGTTAGTAATAACCAGGTCATTCTGGTACTCATTTACCTCATACTTAATGACAACCAGCTGTGTATGGTTATTGTTCACTATGCAAAAGCTGTGCACACTAAAACTGTTTGGAAAAAAGTATATAACTCAACCTGTTCACCTCATCTGATTACATACAAAATCCTTGCCTCTTCCTACGCTAGTAGTGACAATCTTTTCGTGTTGTTGAACATCCTTCTCATTCTATATATCGTGCTGAAAGCTATTCACAGGGAGTAAATGCGCATTTGTGTAGACCGTTAAAATGTGGGTTTCAATAAATTCTGGATGGTAATTGACGGAGTGTTTGACGAAACATGAAATGAGCCTATTTTGCTACAGGAAAAAAGTTTGTTTTAATGTGCTAAACATTTTATCAGGGACTCTTAGGAATTACGATATTTCGATTAAAAAATTGCGTTAACGAGGTAGCTGAAATTTTGACTTCGGTTAATTTAAGGAGTTTTAGCAACAAAAGAATGAAGAACGTGCACAATATACGTGCCAAATATTTTTCTGTAAATTGTGCATTCGATAATTCATGAAAATGTTGAAGGTAGCCGACTTACAATTGAGATGGTATAATCAACAACATGTGGAACTGGGAACCCTAGGTATTTAGCGAAATCGTAAGCAAATAGATACGATTGAAGTAGGCGATTTTCGGTCACAACGTGGACGTTGTTCTATGTTGTCTGACTACGGCAATTACTGCTGACGGTATTCGGACATATGCTGGTTTGGCAATGTATTAGCCGGGAACTGGACTAAATTATGGAGTCACATGCACCAAATATTACGTTAAACCTCACTGTTCCATAAATGAACGCAATGAAGTCTATGCTCGACAGTCAGCCTACCTGCACCCTATAGTCACAACGCCACAACCTATGGTTAGACGCACTGACGTCTATGCTCGACAGTCAGCTTACCTGCACCATATACTCACGACGAAAATAAAATGGAAGCGTTGGAATTTGTTTATTGCAAGTACATTACTAGGTGCATCATTCCAAGAGGTTTTCTGCACCATTTTCGCGTTCCGTCCTTCTTCAGTAGAAGTCCCTTTCGGGCTGTGTGTACATCTCTAAAAGTAAGCGTTAGGTAACTACAAAGGCGTGGCCTAACCTACCATAATCAATGACGTCCGTGACACCACTCGGTATCACTTTCACTTGGACTGGTTTGCGCGGACACAAAATACGGAACTCATCGTTCGACGTAACTGGATCTTTGGTAGTTAGGGTGCTGGACGGGGTCACTTTTTCGGTTACAATGTCGGAGGCAATAAGTTGTGTGAGGTGGATGCAACTGAAACCCACTAGTTCATGAAATGACAACGTACCTGGTGAGGGGGATGCAGCTGTCCAGTGCAGAAAGGGCAGTGCGATATATCAGCAATGTTCATACATTCTGTGTGAAAAATTAGTCGGTCGCTGTCGCACCGGTAACCATTCGTGTGAACAGGTTCACCACAATAACCACATGGTACCCCCATGTTAACGTTCTTCTCCCACCTCGGCTGCCTCGTACTACACAATGGAACAAGAGGGAACTTCGTCTGCGGTAAGGCCGTCTTAGCTTTTGCGATAGACTGGTGCATGGAAGCTATAATAGCCTTGAAAATACGGCTGCCAGTTCTGGGATTAACATCCTGCAGCTTCGCCAACTCTTGGTGCAGCATTTTATAATCCGGTTGAAGCGGATTGGTAACAGCACCAGGTACCCCTCGGCAAAACATGCTGCTTTTAGGCAAATAGTATTCCGCAAGCCACCATAGATGGATTGGGAAGCTGCCTAGAACAAATGAGGTTTTCGTTAACAACTCACTGTATGGGTAGACACCCATCTTGAAGACGGACAGTATGTGAATGCATGGTAACCACATGGACCGGTAGAAGTTGCCCTCACACGTGCCATCACTGATGTCCACTGTGTACTGTGCACCATCATGGCTCACGCGAAGCTAAAAATTGATATTACATAAGGCAGGGTTACCTTGGACTCGTCTTGTTGTTCACAATGCAGTAGGGGGGGCACGATTTCCGAGATGCCTCAACACTAGTTGGCTGGCAAAC
>LUCH01007525.1:4905-20122 GCA_013368495.1 Paragonimus heterotremus | reverse complement strand
TTATGTTTATGGTCACCGCGGATGACCATGAGTTTAGTCTTTTGTGTGTTGGTCTTCAGCCCGGATAGTTCCAATGCACTAGCGGCGGCTGCAAGCTTCTCGGAGAGACGCGTAGGATTCTCAGCTAGGAGGATCAGGTCGTCGGCGCAGGCGAAACCGCTAACCGGTGTGTCGTAGAACTGGTAACCAAGCTCCGGTCGAGATAGTGCAACACCTCATCCATTGCTATGATGAAAAGAAGCGGGGACAGTGGGTCACCCTGGCGAACGTCACGCTGGGATCGGAGATCGGAGCCATTGAGCGTGGCGGAAGCATTCTTGTAGGATTCGGCAATGTAATGTGTCAGAGGTGGAGGAGCACGGAAGGCTCGGGTCGATCTGATTATGGAATTCTGTGAGTTAGGATCAAAAGCTTTGGACACGTCAATAAGAGTCGCACACAGACTAGAAGACGTGGTATGAGTTCCGAAGCAGCGCATGGAGCAGGGAGGTCGCCTAAAGGCAACCATCACATTGTAGAAAAGCAAACTGGCGAGCGGGCAGTTGCAAGCGCGAATTCTAACGATCGGCCAATATCTTGTGGAAACAACGTATCAACTTTGAAAATACGGCGATGGGTCTGATCTCGGTGGGAGATGAAGGATTGTTTACTTTGGGTACAACCGTGATACGAGAGCGGCATAAATGGATTGAACAACTCTGGGTTAGCAGAAACAGGTTTAAGTATCCAGCCAAGGCATCAGCTTTTATACGTTTCATATGTTTGAGAAACAATTTGTGCAAACCTGGAGCGGTGTTTCCCATGTGCTTCAACGTGCGCGACACTTCTTCTCCAGTGATCGGGTCGACCAGAGACCAGTCTGGAGGCAGAATTGTGCGAGATGGCCGCTTATCAACGTGCGGATGAGCCGATAGTACCTCGGGCCAGTATTCGTTGGAATTATCTGGGAGGCCGCGATTCATCTTATAGGCAGTTCTCCAGTTGCCAGAAGAACTGCAAACGCAGCGTCTTTCTTACGCTGGTGGTACAGCGTTTGGATCGTTGCATAGTTAGCCCTCTGCATCTGCTTCGTGATCACGTAGGTTCCCGCGTTAACACGACCATGTTGTCGAGTGACAAGTCGCCAGGTGTTCGGAAAAGCTAGTGAAACGTGCATGTTCAGCAGCAATTTGGCTTGTACGATTGTGATAATGCCTGCTTGAAGACCGCGGGCAATAGTTAGTAGTTCATCATTGTGAAGGAAAGCCTCGCTATTGGACTCCAGTTGGGTGATAGCTGTTTGGATAAAACAGGAGGACCTCTCAGAGTGGTCAGCAGCTTGGGACCCAATATCCGATGTCATGTTTGTCTGTGAGACTGTGGTTGGATCGGCAACGGGGACAGTATTCCTGTGCTAACTCACTCCATACAGACGAGTCGGAATGCTCTCCAAAGTACGACCTGGGAAATGTGACAGGAACCGATGATGAAGTTCGCGTTGAGATGGACATGACGGCGCCAGTGCATCAGCACAGCTAAAAAGAGAAGCCGATTCTTGCTGAGACCAATTGGATCTGGCGGTTTTCGTGGACATGTGTTTCTCGTGGTTACGTTCGACGGGACGTGCATGCCTTCTGTGTTGGCTAAGACTAAGTTTGTTTGGAAAGCTGCGACCACAGTTGGCACAGTCAAAGATTGTGACACGCTGGATGTCCACTTTCTGCTCTGGACCATTCCTGCGTCGATACATACGAGTATGCGCCGACAATTCAACATTCGATTTGCAAATCTGGCTATATTCTGAGCAGGTGTACTCCGCTCGCTTATCCTGTGTATTGGTAGTTGCTTGCAGGGAGAGGCTGGTGGTTATTTCATTGTCTTGATCGAATGTAACCAGTACGATTAAAATCAGGTAGAGTGGTTGGCCTTATCTGGAGTTGCTGAACTCTTAGCCAATCAAGGTTTGCACCGAAACCACCCAGTCGACACCACGAGGAGGTGGCTCAGCGCGCCGACTACTACTGCTACTACTGCTACCAATTCAGTACTGTCCATGAATCACTCTATTTTGTCCTGAAATTGTGTCTATTGATAGTTCACAGTGTACGGCAAGGCTACACGATCACACTAGTGAGACCACATCTGAAATAGTTCATCCCGAAAATAAGATTACTTTCAAGCTTACACTCCATATATTCGGTATCAAGAAAGTATGAATTCAGTCTCTCTTCTAGGGCTGGTGAAGGATTCAGTACATCTGCACTCCAATGTGCCGATTCACGCTGCTTCCAAAAGATGGTCCCCTTCTGTTGAGACATCCTTTCCAGCATATTTTGGCTCGGTGCACTTCCTAGTTTGCATGCAACCCTTCCGATCACAGTGTAGAGTCTGCAAACTCTTTGTTTTAGTGCGTGTATTAGTAGGTCTCACAATCGTGCTTTTTAGCAAGACAGGTAAGCTTGGAATTGAAAACAATTCATCACATGAAGACACATTCTTGAATATGATGTGTCGTAGCGTTCATGAACTACTGTAAGGTGACCGGCGTTACTCCAGAGCTACACTGAGCACGTTGAACGTAGACGTGGAAATCGGTTTACATCCCAGTTGATGGTTACCCAACTGGGGTAATTCTGTGGTCCTTTATGAAATGCCATACAGCGACCTTCTATTCGACCGAGTTGTCCAATCACGAACAGAGGAAGGGGTATATTCATGGTCAAAGACTGTGACGGAATATAGTATCGGTCAGATGTATTACCTTAACTGGTTTTGTGGCTCATAGCTCCTAATGAAGCAATCAAAACGAATCCTATAACACTATTTGTTTCATGATCAGGATATCATTTTCTTCGGGTATGTGCAAACTTACAGGTAGAAATGGATTTCAGCTATCCAAAGTGAAGCTGGAATATTTCGGTCCACATTTGCTGAGGCAGGTTCAGTGTCAGGTAAGTGGTTAAGTATTACTTCAATTTGTCAATCAGCTTGCAGCCGTGCGACCGGACGCTTGTGTACATTTCATTTCTATCTGATACTTATTTCATCTCACGTTCATTAACATCTTCCCCCCACCCCTAACTTCAAGACTATTATATATGGTCGTTGCGTTTGATTCGCTCACTGTCCTGCCTGCCTTGTATGATAATTGTTTACCGTCTACATTAACATCCTCTGTGGTCTCGTTCTGAGTCATTTAATGCCCATGTTTTTTCCTTTGCAAGTTAGGAATTAAGCCGTACGCTTGAACGTACGTCTGTAGCACAAACGATTCGCTAGTTTCTTTAATCCTAACTACATTCAACCAGGAGTTTATCTTCTGGCTGACACCGTACTGGCATTATAACTCTCGTTCAATCTAAGATGTATGATCCAAACGCGGCTAGATATCTAGCATTCCAGTCATATTCTGAGGTATAATTACAAACTTAACGATGTTTGACTACTGTGGCCTTCTGCTTGAAAGAATGTTTGCCCCCAGCTGATGATCTATCAACCCGTCGACTATGCTTGATCGACCTTACAAACTAGGTTGTGCTCACGTGACAGACTATAGGTCAACTGGACTACGGATGGCAGTTCTCGCCTAACACCAAACAATACATGTCAAATTGTACGCCACTGCGGATAAAACATTTTGATGGAAGTGTTCGTTTGCGTTGAAACGACTGGTTGATTATGACACTTCGTTGCAGCCATTTTCTACTGAGTACGAATTGTTGGCTGACAGGGTATGCATAACCCTGACAGAAAATTGATGATTTTGGTTGTTACCAATCGACTACTATTCATTGTTTGTGACCCCTGTTACATTCAGACTGGCTACTTAGTTGACACATTTCGAAGGAAAAGAGTAAATTCGTATATCACTTTTGTTAGAGTTTCCTCGCTGTGGATAATCTCGTCTGAGCAGAGGTTTGTGTTCTTATTTTCTTGCTTGCGATACAGACGATCATCATTGTTACGATGATTATTGTTTGATTTAAACGGAAAAGTATTCAATTCCAAACATTGGTTACCTCTTGGATGAAAGTGTAATAATCGGATGGTGATTTTTCTTGTTCAAACCTATCACTAGCTTAGATCGTTTGCCCGCTGGGTGTGAACAGTCACGTGTTATTTTTGGCGAGACGCACTAGAAGCGTGTGCAAACGTGTTACATATTATCTCTCTACGTGTTGATTTGCTGAGGCTGTTAAAAAGAAGATACTACAGTGGACTGAGATCAGCGATTTCAGCAAATGTGTTGTAACCATTTGGCAGCAAGCATCTATGGGTGCGCCAATGTCAGTTTATAGTCTTGTTAGTTATACAATGGACTGTACTGTGCTAAACCGTCATTACGTCAACCAGTACTAGGAGGTAATTTTGTGTTAAGACATATTTCTCAAAGGTTTCAGTCGACAGTAACCATTTCGGATGAGCCTATCACATTAACCGAGATCACTTGATGCCTACGCACAAAAATCGTCACTTGCAGTTCCACTTACACACCACGTTTCCAGTGGAAATTTGAAGAAAATGACCAAGAAGAGTGGGGGAGACATATGTGGCCTAGCCATCCGATGTTGGTTAGCCAGATGATCGACTTGTACGAAGGTAAAATCATCTTCTATGAGAAAATTAATTAGACAGCCTACGACGGTATGATCTAAGATGGGTAGAAAGACGTTGCAAATTCGAGGCAAAAGTTAAATAGCTGATGGGATCGGGAAGACACAGATGGCGTTCATAAATCGTTTGGTTACTGCGGGTTTGAAGTCACAACCGTGCAACTGTCGCTCGCTGGACCTATGGACGACCGTCCGGATTGCATTTCCCAAGATGGTGTGTTTCACCTTTGCACAATCGCGAGATCTAAGATCGATATGACAACGCCGAAGGCTTAGTTAGATGGAATCTTGGTATTACAGCCTCTGACCAACAGGATTACGATTATTTGCTTTTATTTGCTCGTGCATTGTCTGTTTCAAAATCCGTCCGTCGGCTATCCCATGGACGTGTTCTATCCAGAGAGCTTGATCAAGCTCCATCGCGGCTTAAATTCCACTCGTGTACGCCCCTCAAGATATCTCATTGTTCGGAACCACATCGAAATACCGAATGTCCAAGATGCGTTTTAGAGATTACATAATAGAACCACTCAAATTCCTCATATTCTCCTGTTTCAGTGTCCCAATTTCACAGCGTAGACAGCATCAGTTTAAGGTAGATAAGCGGGTTTGTTTTTTTCTTCGAGCCGCGGTTCTTCTAGGTATGCCTATAAAGACATCCGATAACACCATTAACAATTGCCGCGCGGTATTAAAATTCAAGACCTCTCTCCAAATGGCAATACCGTCATATATAAGTATGATTGGATTTGGGCTACTACACTAGCCTTCTTCACGCCATTTGAAATGTTAAACTTATCTGAGGTCAATGTTTTGCTTTCGAACCCATACGCAACATTCCAATTGAACTGAAAACTTACATGAACATCAAAACTCACCGGACGTTGTCCACAGTGCCTAATGGCTCACGAAATCAAACGCTATGGTGAAATCCATAAGGAGAGCACACGGTGGCCGGTTGCGTTCGTCACGCTTACCCTGTATCCGTCGAGCAGCAAACACCGTGTCGTTCGTACAGCGACTCACCCCGAATCCACATTGATCTTCGGGAACATTTAATTCTAAAACTTTTGCACTCTGCTGATCACCCATAGTTATTGCCAGAACATTTTCAAGACATATCAGGAGACTTAAGGTCGTTACCCATCGGTGTTTTACTCAATTCCTTTACCTTCAGGCAAAAACACGATCGGAGTACCCATGAGATACTGGGTGCCTGTTTTCGGCACACGAAATGAGTGAGTCAACCAGAGCAAAGCACGTTCTCAAGATGAGACGTCATGCTTCAGAAGTTTCTCTGGCAGTGCGTTTTCCCATGCAGTCTTTCCGTTTAGCACTAGTCCGGGATCATTCTCTACCTATGCCAAGTCCGGGACGAGATCAAGTGACGCCTTGCTATCTTGCTGTGACAGTCTGTTTGCGGCCACTCAGTCAGTGGTAGCCGGCCGGAATAGTAGGTTACTCCAGTGCTTGCGCCCGGCCTTTCTGATATCTACAGGTCGTGCGCACGAAGCGCCAGAGTGCCTGTCAATCAGTTCTCTAACAGGCTGGACGGATGAGCTGATAATATCCTCAGGCAAGTCATAGAACCTTTTATGTTGTCAGTGGTCAGCGTGGTCCTGACTTTACTCATCTTGTTTCCCCCACAATTCGTCCTTGATTCCGCGAAGTCATTCGGCGAGTTGCGAGCAAGCGCTCTGGAGTATGACTCTTTTGCCTTCAGTGTCTTTGTCCATCGTGTACACAACAAGCCGTTCATTCTTCTGTCGTATCACGTTCGATATAATCGCGTCGTAGTGGTCGAACAAATCTGGGCTACTGTTTTCATGGCTGTTGTGATCTGTTCTCAGAGATTTCGCCACACACCGTCAGGGTTAATGAACAGGAGATTATGCTTAAACAGACGGAAACTGCTCGCTGAAATCTCGTTCTCGTCTTCGAATTCCTCTGTTTCCTAACCTTCAGTTTTTGCGGCTGTTTGGACAATATACAATAATCAGGCTTACAAAAAGAAACAACAAACTTTGTCTTGACCAGTGTAGGACCTGTGGTATATTCAGTCTCGCGCATCACTCGTTTGATACGCATTTTACGAACGTCGCGCTTTTTCTGTCACGCAGTCACTCAGGCAACAATGATCGCTTCGTGGGTGAGTCCAGATCGCGATATAGCTCGCTTCCAAATGAAATCGGGTGTTGTTACTATCAAACATTTTAGTTGCACACAGGTGTGGAGTTCGGTCACCATTCTGACGGACTGCACTAGTGCCGTGGAGTCTAAGGATTCTCGGCCAGACTCATAAGAAGAGCTTAATTCATGGGCTGAAATCACTGAGTGCAAATAGCCGGTCACTCACGGGTGTCCATCGGGTTGTGGAGTACAGCTAATCATAGAACTGGTCCTTTGCGTAGTATATGTGATTCACACTTGGATCTTGAACACTAAAAAATATAGCTAAATCACCTCTCCCGAGTCCCAGGCTGTGGACCGTGAAATGAATGCAGATGCCGTGCGGCTCGCCTAACATCAAAGGATTGATGTGATCAGCGAATTCAAAACAGACGCTTTGCTCCCGAGCACATGCTGCTGTGCAACTTACCCAATAGATGGTGCTTCTAGCGCCTACTCCTCGGATCCTGCCTTGGCGTACAAGTCTTTTGTTACTCAATGCTACAACGTTTACTTCATAGGGGGCTCAGTTCCATGATGTTCATTGTGGTGTGGCGTTTCGCCCGTCCGGTGTTGAATCTACCTAGTAGCCGGAGCACATTCCATATCTAGACGGTCAGCGTTCTTGTTCCATAGACATATCCCTGACTGACATGTGTGGCCGAGTTTCTGACCGAACAGTTTGATCTGTGGGACAAATGGAAATTGGATTTTCTTGGGGAATCACACCCCAAGTCAATGGCTTGAAAGCCTAGGGATATAGAGCTTTCTTGGGGAACACTACCCGGAGCCAATGCCTTAAAAGTCTGACTTACTTGGAAGTGATCCGCCGACCCAGTCTAAGGCGCAGTGAATAAGACTCTGACGATTGTTTCCCATTACTGCTACATATAGTAGATTCACTTCAGTTTACATCAAGTTCCTGAGAAGTAGTGTGGTTTTTTTGTCAATAGAGGATAATACGCAACAGTCACGATCGGAGTGCTCTTTGCTCGAGGCTACCTCTTCTAACGCCCTTCTTTTGTGTGCGATGGACAGCAGTGCTTGACTTACAAACGTAATTCTGTCGCAAACACAGATTTGTGTTCCGTTGTCTAAACACTCTTTTGTTATTAGTGGAGCGATGTGCAAACCTATAAGCTTAACTGCTTTTGCGTGACTGGTCCATTTTGACCTGTCTGACACGAATCAACGGAGAAGTCCCGAAGTCCTAATCACTACAGCCGTTTGCACCAGAAGATTTACGCAAGCCTGATCGCTAAACCGAGATAGCAGGAAAGGTTTGGAAAGCTCGCATATGCAAAGAATGAGGCTCGCTGAGCAAGTGCTGAATGATCACTTCTTATTTCCTGACAATAAACCATAAATCTCTATTTCGGAATTTCCTTGGTGCATGGGACAGTGAGTGTATTCACTTTACATTCACTGTTGGCAGAAGCGGACAGCATAAAAGACCACACATGGTCTATACTTAACTGAACGCAGAACACAACTTTTCAACAAGTACGTTCATATATGTTTTCATGGGATTTGTTGTAGTTTAAAAGGAGTAATTGGAGTGACATGTGTGTTAGACGTAACAAATTTAACAACAAAACGTTTTGTTCCTCTGGATGTGATATGCGATCGGAGTTAACTGTTTAAGCTTAACAAATGAGTGACCACAACCACAAAACTGGTCATACTTCTGGTAAATTACGACCAGTGAACGCTTACTGCTTATGCAACCTCACCGTGTAAACATTTTGACCTTTGGCATTGTTTCGCTGGTTGATAGGAAAACCCGGTTGAACAGTGGGGTTGTGGGTAATTGTGTCTGTCTGATTTAGGCTCCCGTAGGATAAAACAACGTCATTCTTTTGTGTCATTCGATGGTCAGAAAGTGCAGTGCTTCCAACCAACCTGGACAAAATTAATCTAATCGGAAGCAGTGAAGGAATCTATGATAACTCAGAATAATTTGAGTGTAAACAGGTCGCAAGAGTTACTCTGGTACCTAAGACGAGTAGTCACAATGACTCAAAAAGTGTCGGTCTGAGTGTTCACACACTTGTAAACATAATGTGGGCAGTATCAAAAGATCATTGCTCGAAATGAGCGTAATTCGCTATGTTGCTAGTGGTGTAGGGACCTATTTTTGAGCGGGTAAATCTTGAGTTCGTCGTAGATTACCTTCTTAGTTTGTAACACAGGATATCAGTTGCGTATTACGCTGTCAAGACCCACATCATAGCGTGGTGGTTACCCTTGTCTCACAGGGTGTTTGCATTTCCACATGACCAAATCTATGGTGCAAGTAAGGTGTGTTACTCATGGTCAACATTCAGTCTGTATAAAGAGGGGCTCTGACTGAAACGTCAAAATGAAATTTACATTCGTTGTAACGGCTCTGGGATATGTATGTCTCATCCACGATATATCACTGTCCCTTAAAAATACGTCGAAGAATGGACTTATAAATCCGACAGATATCCTTAGGTGAAAAGCATTACTTATAAGTAGTAGGGGAGTTAGTTGATAGAGGTTGAACACCACTTAAATTCGACCGCAGCTGTCAAATTTCCAAAGACTTTCCATTCAGCTACTTTCCAAAATAATCATTATACTCGAGTTTCGCTCGTGTTACAGCTCGTCAACTGTGCATATTATTGCTATTATTGTACTTCTTCTGGAGACTTTCGGGAAACTCGAGCTCTGACGAAGTTGACTGAACGGTTGTATTTGATAATTTAGTCGTGCTCAAGATGAGGTCAGTGGCTTAGTGGTCAACATTGTTGCCTCATGAAAGTGTGACCGGAGTTATAGTCCCAGCCGTTGCAAGGATGTGCACTAATGGTGAGCTGTAACAAGAACAAAACTCGAAAGCTGATGCTTCTCACACAGCCCCTCAGGTCTGATTTCAAACGTATTGATCTGTACTTCATTGGATCTCACAGAAAAAAGGATTAACAGAACTTTGGCCGGTGCATAATCCAAACCATCCGTGTAACCTGAATTGCGTCTCGATGAGTTTGTTTTTTAAAAAGCGCCAGGACTTACGATCAAGATACGTAGCAGGTACCACCTGAGATGTTGGTTTGTCTTTTTGAAACTATGCCTCCTTTACGCCACTGACTAAAGCAAGCATAAGCACCTTATCTGTATTTCTCAAGCCCATTTGCAAACAGCACAGTCAACCAGGTATATGTCAATGGGACGGGCACAGATCTGGTTGTCACACGTAGTAGTGACCGAGGGTTAACTTGTTTCCCACCGATTTAATCCTAAATTTTGAAACTCAACTGTATTATTGTTCACACCTTATTCTTTGAAGTCCGTACATCTAAATACAAAGGGTGGATGACGTACATCTATTATGCAATCAGTTCATTCTAACCCAATTCACTTGAAAAATCGGTAACAAGCTGTTACTATTTTATAGACGAGTCAGTGCCAAAACATGATAGCTGAATGACAAAATCAAGAGTGACTACTAGAAATGAAATCAAAAACTGTCAGAATAGTGGGCCGGTATACCGATGAACTAAAGAGAAAAAGTACACGTACTTGACACGTATCGAACAGGGTCGATAAGGGAATGTGCAGGTCTATTGAACTGTTGTTATTCGAGACCAAATGAACAATACATGACGTGATAGTTCGTACATGGAGACAACGAGACTGAGGTAATGTGAAGAAACGTGGTAATCCACTGAACAAGTTCTCACTTACCATTCTAGTAAACTGGACTGAATGAAAACGTAGTATAGTGAATTCTTCAATCGATGCATCTATTTCATCAGTATGTGTGCGCAGGACGTAGAATATGTTATCGTCTAATTGCACGACCACTTCATTACTCGTTTTCGGAATGTTTACTTATTATTGTACTATACTTCAACTTACATTATATCTGTACGAAGTAGACTGAGGTGGAGTGTTTTATATATTTCAATTACTAAGCCTCTTTAGACAGATTGAGGTCATTGCCTCACGCGGACCACCCTTCAGAACTATGATATACATTCTACGAGGAGTTGGACATGTGCGGAATACTATGAAGTGTCAAAACTAGACTGATCGTTTAAGAAGCTCGATACCGTTCTTGTCAATTTCGAGTTCTCTACGTAACACCTGTCCTTCGTTTTGATTTAATCCCGAGAAGGAGCCCATTAGCTTACCCATCTGTGGTCCAGTGATGACAAGATGTACACTTTGTGAACCAGTGAGAGTATTTTTCGGTAAACACATTTCTTGTCAAAGCGGTTTCTGTTACCACTTGTGCAAAACGGGCGATATTCATCTCTCCCTTTCCAAATAGCTTCTTTCAATCACAATTTGGTACTTGTGTACAGGTCTTTCTACACATACACACTGCATCAGTCGTTCATACAACCCTGTTTTATTTCAGCTCCGTTCCAGCTTCGCCTGACCACAGGACTCAATGTTTTGGTGACCTGTTGTATAGGCAAATCATTCGCATTGAAAAAACAAGTTGTCCAGTTGTCATTTGTTTTTCAAGGGGATAGATCAAAATATTGCGTTGCCGAAGTTCCATACCTCACGCCAATTACAGTCGAGTAATGAATAACGCCCAGCAGTGAAAATGAGCATGCTAGAAACAAAACGAAACCTGACCTTGTATCCAGGGTTAGCCACTTAGGCAATTCAGGAACGGTTCGGTGAAACAAATTAGACCGATTCACCTCGTCACAATCACAGTGTTTTACCTTCAAAGGGCAGCGTACGGTGTAACCTGTTTCATATTTGTATATACTTCAGTCAACTAACATGTTTATGTCTTCTCATGATAGAAACTCCTCACAAAATTATTCTTCATTTACATCTCACTTCAACAAATTCAGAGAAGTGTATACTCAGCAGACTTATTGCTGTTCGTGAATGCACAATCTGCACTGGTAGGGTGCTATTATAATAATTGGAAGTAACGAGTTGATAACCCACATGAACCTGGCAAATAAACTACGAAAATTTGTTAACAGTTAACTTGTTGCCACGAATCAACAGCTTTGGCGGTTGTATTTTTCAGAAGCAAAGTGCATCTTGACCTGAACAGAACATTCTTGTCAATGCATCCCCCAAGTGGAACCAGAGTGAAAATGTTCGGGAGTTTTCGGATCACAAAATAAACGAAGATCGGAGAGATAGAACCAACTTCTAATTTCACAATACTTTCACAAATTCTAGAAACAAAATAACTTTATTTTACTCCAAATGAGTCAGTGACTAGGATGAAGTGAAGCACGATGGTGGTTATTATAACAAAAGGAGTTAGATGACTAGATTTATAATGGATAGAAGCAAGCTTGTGAATGAACTGCACTCATCTCCAGTCGTACCACCACCTAATATTTTTCAGACAATTTGGGTCAGATATGCGATAGATTTTCACTTTCTGTACCTGACTACTCAAGATTATTATATTTCCTGATAATGAACACCTATTTGTTATCCATTTGCTCCTCATGGATCGATGAACAAAGTGATAAAAACGACCGCAATAAAAGTGAATAAGCTCTTAGGCACGTGACTTGTGCGAAGAAGTTACTAGATCGTACTTTTTTAGTTCTTCTTCTGAATCTTAGCACATTTTTCTGAATCCTCACCACGAATGACTCTAGTGGACTAAACACAGATCACTCCATTGTCGTCTTTTGACTTCATTCAATTACATCATGTATCCCTAATCTGTAACATCTGTGCAGACATATCGAACTAGCATGCTCAAAAGCTCCTCTCCGGTTTAAATCAGAACCACAGGCTGATTATTCAAAATTCATGGATTTTTCGAAATGGAAGCCACCCTTTGTAGAACGCGAGGTTTATGCATTGGAGCACTGTTGTGCTGAAAGATAAAGTTCCAATGTGTCTGTCTTGTGATAAAAGTGGTGCAAAATCTGTATAGTGCGTTGAAATTAGAATTTGAATTTTACTCTTCAACTAGATTATTCAGCACATTGATTTTTATTGAGAATTTTGTAACCAAATCACCGTCGACCACTCGCCAGCGACTTTCGTGACATATCACCCCTCACACGTTCGTAGGTTATTCAATAATAATACACAATGTAATAATACACTCGGTATTATCTAGACTGGAATGGTTTTCGTCACATTCCAACTACGATGCTTGTAAGTTATGAGTCTTCATCTGTTTAAAATGGCGCTGTACGTGCGCATAATTGACAAAAGTTGTTTTGATCCTTGGATCATCCGGATAGGGTACAGTATTGTATTGCATGGTATTACACTGTGCTATTGTATTTTATTGTGGTATTGTACTTTGCGTAGTTCTGGTACAGAAGTCCTGTGAAAGCATTGATTTCATCTCCTTGCAATAAACACTGACCAAAAATCTCTGTGCTGGTATCCATTAAGTAGATTCGAAGACCATCTTCTTTTATCGCTGATTGCCTGTGAGGGTGGTTCTTTCAGTATAACAATAAAACTGAATAGCTGGTGTTTCGGTGATTTCCAGTAGGTCGAAACGCACTTGCATCAGCGTTAAAATAATATGCTTTCGTGCTCACCAGAAACCACTTCTCATGGCCTGTTCGAATTGCAGACGACCCACTTCCACTGGTCCTTTGTTTGGTGGTCAAGCCGACATTCATCTTCAAGTTACTGATCCACCTAGACAGTGTCCACGTCATGTCAAGCGAGGACTCATCGGTTGACAAGTGTTCATGTCATCTGATTGCTATTCCAAAGTGCTTTTACCTACATGTATTCATTTACTTATGGTTTGAAAGCTGAACTCAATGCACGACCATGAGGTAGTTGTGTACTTATGCCCAAGTCACTTTGCAACTTTCTGGTGTATTTGAGAAAAACCTGGGCTTTGATGCAGCTTCGTAGTTCAGTCACTAGAACGCTTGTCACGTTTAGACATGTTGCTGTTGTCCGTAGTTCGAATCCAGCTGAAGCCCAGATTCATCACGCGTGAATACCTTTCAAATTAAATAGTCTGCAAACTACTTGTTAATAATGACCTTTCTTCCATATCGTACTAAGCGTAAAGTGGTGTCAAGTGACTATTCAGTACTATGGAGTGTGATGACTTCGGTTAATCATGAAATCAGTCCGTGAAATGCAGTAGCAAACACGTCTAATACACTGAACAATTTACTAGTTCTGCCGCGGGATATGTGTTACTGGAATCATCAGAGAGAGGACGTTTTGGGATTTGAGATTCACTTGTATGAATCATAATGCAGGTTTCTCAGGTTTGCTGACTAATTTTACACAAACTTCAAACAAGACAATAAAATGATCAAAAACATCCGGCGCGAAACGTTTGAGCATCGATGAGGAACTTTTATTTAGTGGAGTGAAGAATCTCATAGGAATAATAAATAATTCCCGTAAAAGTTTGGGCGGAGAAATAAATGGATAAGCAATACTCAAAGTAACTAGTTTTATGTTCACTCACAGATTGTTCTTCAACAGTTCACTACAAGATAATCATCACCGATTTCTTGTGAAGTATTCCTCAGTGACATTACATCATCGACCTTAGGATATTACAGTTCATCTGAGAGTAGGAAGTAGTCTCCAGAAAAAAAAATAATTATGACATAGCTGAAAAGTTATAACTGGAGGATGTATTAACAAAAGCAATTCGTGCATGATCATTATTATTGTGTGATGTTTATGTGGGGAGAGAGAATTCACGACCAATTTTCGAACTATCATACGACTGTTTTTCCCTTTCGATTGTGACGACTCCGTCAGTGTTACACAATTTACCTTACTGTCGATAACAATTAATTGTGTCAGGCTTTATGTGGAAAGTTCTTATGAATACACATAGATATTCGTAGAGGGTACGCATCATATAATGAGGAAACTATCAACGTTGGATCATAAGAACGAATCACTTGTACTAACCGTTGTCATCACAAACAAAAAACGCTCGTTCTTCAGGTTCGATTCCAAAAATCTGTACCCTGCTTTTCTGGATACTGTACTGAAACTTACTCCCATTAAGGCTGCTCCTATGGGGTGTTTTGAGTGACTGAGAAGCAGATGACATCTTAACCAGTACCACCACACTCTGTTAGATCGTTCATAATCTATAGCGAAACGTTGACATTCTGATTAACTGAAGTTCGATTCTTTCGCCCCAAACTTTTGTATGCTAAGGGTTTGAAAAAAATGACAGTTTTAATTGAACATCACCCAGAATTTTCCCACAATCTACCTTTACTGATGGGCTCTTTATACGACCCTTTTGAAGTTAATCAGTAGACTTGAGTTTCTTATTGTTAGGGCTCAAAGTGGTGTTTACTGTAATCACGGTTGGACTTTGAGCTCACAACAATTAGTAACAGTTTGAATGAAATCGAGGATTCCCATTTAATTGAAAAGTCTTTGAAGTGGTTCCGCGATGGGTGGCCAAAAAAGGCAGTGTTTTTAAAAACAACTGTTATTGGGAATTACCAACTGGCTTATAC
>LUCH01007524.1:3165-13461 GCA_013368495.1 Paragonimus heterotremus | reverse complement strand
CTCGCAAATCCTCGTCTTTCTCAACGCTTCCGCGGAACATACGTCGTCTTCTTGATTTACGTTCCCGTCTCTTCTCTAAGCAGAAACTAACGGGTAAGCCGGAGGACCTAGAAGCCTTTCGCCCTGTACGAAACAGGTAAAAGCGGTATATCCGTCAACACACCCAAAAGGCGCGGTCAAAAATTCCGCTTGTAGTCAGAGAGAATGAAAATTTTCTTTTAAAGTACATGTGTCGCCAGAGAAAAACTAAGTGTTCAGCGCTTTCTTTGCGGCTTTCCGATGGGAGAAACCCCTTTGAACTATCAGGGGACGCCGAGATGTTCAGAGAATACTATTCAGTAGTCAAAAATGTGATTCTGGCAAGCTGACATCCTGTCTTCCCGGGGAGAAAGTTACACTGCCCACTACTAACGGCTGAATTCTTCGTGCAGTATAGAGCAAACCGACGACAACCGGTTGAGAATAATACAGCGACTGAACAGAGAGCATTACTGACATTTGTGGTGGACGCGAGGAAAAACAGATGCGAATTCGAAGCGATAGCAGAACAGTACGACAAGCGTGCATGAAGAGGGGTTGTACGTCCGAGTGCGCGGGGAACTCGTCGGCATCTCTACTCTTTCGAATAAATGTTTAAGTGCACACCAAAGTAGGAAACAAGAAGAGTACGGAGGGTACTCGTAGCTCTAACATAACTGACAATAACGGATAAAGTCGCCACATTTGTGCTGGACGGTCAAGAGCCCTTGCTCAAGACCAATCTTTATAGTCCAATGGACCAAGTGGGATCTATCCACAGATCCTCAAAAAGCGGCCCTTAGTTTTGAGGTGCTCCTCCTTAGTCTGTCTGAGTAGACACTTCGGGCCAGCACTATTCCGGATACATCGAGCGAGTCCATTATCACACCTATATTTTGGGTAGGCGAACGTCACTCCCCTGCCAGTCATCAGTCGATCAACATCACCAGTAAACTGTGCGGGTTAATGGAGCGCCCGTTAAAACAAGCCATTCTTAACCAGTTCTTTTCGAATAATCTTTTATTATTGTGTAACTCACTTTTGTTGATTGTTGCATCATTGTATTTTACTCCAATTTTAAACCAGCTCGGTTGAATAAGTTCTTGATATGGGTGACCTGTGTTCCGACTGTGGGGCCTGTAGGTATCATGAGCTGGTTATCGATGGTGTACAGCGCGATAACTGTGAAAAGTTGTGTCACAGACGGTGCTCCAAACTGACCGATGTTGCAGTAAGGTTGCATAGACACTATAAGCAGTTGAAGTGGGTTTGCCCTCGCTGCTGTTCATTGGCGGAAGTCTTTTCACGATTGCTACATAATTCTGAAAGCTATTGGGGAAATGATAAAAAACGAAGTACCCAAAAGCACCAGTCGGACAGACAGAGTGTAAGACAGAGATAGCGCCTCTCAAGTTGAGGACCGACGGACTTGTGGATGACACATTTAAGCTGCAAACTGCCGGCAAAAAGTAATGAGAAGATCCGTAGCATTCTGGTTCTCAACAATAAAGAGCCAGTAATCAGAGAGAAGGAAACCAGAAAAGAGCTAGATGGAAGGTAGGTGATGGAACTTCTCAGGATGGCAGGGTCATCTACAATCACCGGTATCAAACGCATACATAGAGAAGGTAGCCGGAGACTAAGCAATTCCAACGGAGCCCATAGGAAGACACAGCCGATACTTCTTGAGCTTATACGAGTCTTCTAAAGGGATTGTTTATTCAGCAAGGCCGACAGGGTATATGAAATGTCACGGGGTGGATATAAACTTATTCCGAATAACAAAGTGGTCTCAGAGTTTGGCAGCAAGTCAGCGGTACCACCGAAAACAACGGCCGGTAGTGTTTTAGGTGGGTCGTGGGTCCAAGGAAGGGATATGGGCGTACTCACGACTCCACTGATTCAGTGCCGCAGACAAGTGGTATTACCACAAAATGTTGGGGACGTTGGATCTAAAAAGATCTCCCCCATGACTGCGTCTGTTACGACAGTAGATCCAAGGCTGGCTGTGGTAAAAGTCAGGGAACCTCATTCGCAGCTAAAATAAACGCCATTTGTGTAACGGGACTTGGGGTAGCCAGGAAGTTCCGGTTGGTACAGCAAGATCGAGAAAACCAAGACTTTGGTAGCAACTAAAGCCATACCCCACGGGACAAAGGTTGTCACTGTATGTAGGTCCCTGAAGAGGAGTCGAGCAATCTGCCACAGTCAAGTTGCTGCCGAGGATGTTGACCGACTAATGACGATGACAATGACAATGAGAGATAGAGATACAAAACAAAAGGAAAGTGGTCGAAGGCGTTGGGGAGATTGAGGAAGTAGCGGATCTAAACACTTTGGAGTTGGACAGAACAACCACTGAGAAAAACGGACAGCCCTCTCGGGTCTTTCGCCCGAGGGGAGTTCTGACGCATTAAAGTCATCCGGGCAAATGACGCATAGAAAAAACCTCCGGTTTTGATGTACAAATGCCTGCAGCATTAGCAATACGTGGAGGAAGCCCGAAGAACGTAGTAAGGGTTTCGATGTCATGGCTGTCGCCGAAACATGGATGAAACCGGAAGTAGCTTCGGGGAACTGCCCTTCAGAGGACTTCTCCGTTTACAGGCAGGACCGCGTGGATGAGCACGAATGCTAGTCGTAGACCGTGAGGTCCTAAGCTGTGGAGTTAGGGAAAATGTTTTCTAGGAAAAAATCGTTTTAATGGCTTGGTAACTGGTGCCGAAATTGAAATAGTCGAAGTCTGCGTCGTGGACCTATATCTGCTTGTTTTAACTGACCGTTGATTTAAAATGACCCTATCGTAGTTGTTTTTCGAAAATCCCCTTGGCTGCTGTTGTTGTGGTCGATTGCGTGTTGCAATGTTAGCACAAGGATGCTGGGGTTACCGTTAATTTATTTGTTAACGCCTGTCATTTGTTTTTTATTCTATTTTCCCTTGATTATTTTTTATTTCTAGGAGATGGTTTATATTGCAACTTTCAAGGTGACGTCTGGGGATCGGGAATTGTGCAATTTCTCACACTTTTAGGGTTGTTTTCAAGAGTACATGGACCGTGTGCCAACCCATGGGCTCCACGGCTGTCAGAATACGGGTCATTTATGTGATATGATGTTAATGGCACTTCGGCTTCGGACGGATACACTACCTCAGGAAGACATATTGTTCAACGTGTCTGTAATTCAGGTCTAAAACGCGGAGTTTCAGCCGCTCACCAAACGTGTGTGCGATGACGAGGCTGTCATAGTAACTATGTAGTATGCATTCACATCAACAGCTGCTCCGTACAGTTCACCTGAGCCGTTATCAACCGTTAATTATGTCGCTATGTTGACCTTAGTAGTTGCTTCAACCAGTTCACTTAAACCATGCTCACCGCCTAAGTATGTAGTACGTGTTCACACTACTAACCGTCCCATCCAGTTCACTCAAACTATGATCGACGTTGATAAGAACGCAGGAGTAATCAGAATGAACGCGCATTTAGACCGTTGGGGATAAGTTGTAGTGATCTATTTCAGTTCTGGCCAAAAAATGAGATAACATACTGGCAGCCGTCAGCGATTTCTGCAGCCGGCGTGAACAGACTGGCAGTCATGGGAATCATAAGCGTCCATGATATGAAGATAGAAGGGTTGCAGCCAAAATGGTAGGAGTGGGGCCCATTGTTTTCGTCGGGTAAGTAGCGGGCGTCAGAAGTGGCCACTATCTGTCAGCAAATAAACACTGACCTACGTACACACAGCAAGTTACATTCAAACACAGTCAGCAAACGATAAACAAAACAATGCGCACGTTGTCGGTGATAGAGTGGGACGTGTTGCCCCTGGTTACACGATACCAGAAACAATCACGTCATAACGTAGGCCGTTCTCCACCGGAAGTACTATGGGGGAACCAGGCTGAACATATAATTCAGATAAATAACTGACCAAAATCGTGGCAACATAGTTTTCATGAGGAATGACTGTGATATTTCGTACACAATGCAATGCAAACGCAACAAGGTCGAAAATTACAAATTCAATTATATATTCAAAACCATACAAAACTGAGCTTTTCTACGAGTCAGGATTACGTATCCCACCACGAAAATTTCAATGAAAGCATTTTCAGAACGAAAAATCGATTACGAAAACCAACACGATGCTTTTGCCAAAAGAAATGGCGACATATTTTTCTCAACAAAATTGTGAATGTGGACAATTTTTAGATATGGCTAATTTTTTTCGTTGCAACACACCTATTATGCTCGTTGAAATCTATATACTTATCCCGTAATATACATTTCAATATTTCATGAAAAATTTGAATCTCTTTGTGCCTAAGTAAACGTTTCTAATTCGTTTTGGCCTTGAAGCGCCATACCGGTGAATCACACAGTTGCCATTAGAAGTGTCGTAATTACTTCAATTCGGAGTGTTCTTTAATGTCATCCTTTCGGCAGGTCACCTCGTCTCCATTTCAACGTACATCCGGACTCCATGGGGGAGCTAACAACAGTACTTATATGGCACGCCTCATATGGTCCCTTAAGGGAATCCCGGGGGGTTGGGTGGCTGGCAATGGGTAAAATGGGGTTTGACCGATGGGCACCCAGTGGGACCCATGGAGGCAAAATGAGGGCCGGCAGAAGAATCGTTTTAACGCGCGAAACCTCACCTACGTGCCCCATTTCCTTCAACTACTACGCATTATTCTTTCAGATCTTATCATACAATTACTCCACCGCATCCGCCTTGCTTCGTAATCTTCCGGAAGACTCGATAATGCAAGAATGCAAGCACCGATGGAAAGTTGTAAGTGCATGCACATTTATCGCCCATAATCGTAAATGTACTACACCGTCGCTCAGATCAGTACAATGGTTTTTCCCCATACAGTTTGTTGACAGCAAAAATCATATCTTCATTCACCGATCTTCATTGTCCTTATAGATGATCTGTCTTTGAAGAGTACCTGCAAGGTAACGTATGAGATATTTTGAATGGTGACGTCGGTGAGGTGTATTAACATAATATTGCCGTCTATCAGGATAAAAGTGCATTAACAAACAGTTAGAGTGATTGCGCAACAAGCGACAGCTGATGTTCGGAAGGCAACTTATGGTTGATGTGCCACACTAGATATAACACAATTAACACGTTGATGCGGTTTGCAAACGGAAGCACACAGTCATACATAATAATCCGTCTTACCTGACTTTCGGATTTATGATTAAGGTACACGTATTTCAGTTGTCTGAAATGTGAGATGAAAAGAAATGTGATGATAGTTAATATGACGATGCACAGTATTCTGTACCACATGTGACACTCGCTCGTAATTTCTGTCGCGTATTGTTAAGATCCCAGGTCTATGGTGGAAATGGGTATGTAACATACAAATCTGAAAGCCGATATTTAACTGTGTACACATGTTTGCGCAGACACACACACTGGAATCATGGTGAGGATAAGAAAATGGGAATAATTTGTTAAATAGCTTACACAAGATCGTGGTGGACGTAAACACTATGCGAAACTTACTTGTGAACACGAGGCAGTGTGATGAAAACTAAAGCAACTGATTCACAATATATCGTAAATATCGTTTGTCTGGTGTTCCACTACAGTGAACAAAGGTTTCCCGTAGATGTGATCTGTCGTATTACTCCAAGGTGATTCTGGATTCACAGCGGAGATAATCGTGACGACAGATAAATTCAGAGATATGTTGAGATAATTGGTTGACTACTTCAGCCCTTAACTTTTCAGAAATCAGTGCCTAAGTGACGACAAAGAAAGAAGGTAGGACCCTCGACCTTAGAAGAAGATTTTGTATCATTGATTCATTCGATTCACATTGATCAAGCGTCAAGTGTACATGTGAATTTGAGGAGAGGAAGGTGTGAATAACAGCAGAGATGATGAAACACGAAATACTTTACAAAGAACAGAGAAACGAAATTACGCTTCATGTACCTCCTGCGCTTCCGGCATATAGTTGACGCCGGACGGCGATGTTTTATTTTCCGTTGAACATAATCAATATTGCGCAGAAACATGACGTAACAGAAAATTGGACCAATACAACCTACCGTGTCCCAAGTCGAATCAAGCTGAGCATAATAATTTGTAATCGGTTAATGCATTAAAACAAAACAGGGAGGTCAGACATAATAACATGTAGGCATTAGCACCAACAACAGTAGCACAGGCATTGGAAGAAATATACAGCATAGGTTAATGTCCTGTATTTACCAAGAAAATTCCGCTAATATACAACGACCCATTTCGTCCCTGAAAAGCCCCCATTTTGCCCTATTAAAAATGGGGCTGTGTGCTGCTTGGGCGGTACGACCGAGTGGCAAAGATGGCCAGTATAACAAAAAAACAACTTACTTGTCCAGTGTTTGTGCAATGTCCTATGTTGTAGCAGGTTGTAGGCGTTCCTCATGTTGGCAGTTTTATAAAAGGCTTATTGCACACGTTTCAACAGCAGTTCGATTGTCGAAAGAATGATCACGCCATCCTGCTTGATTATGTCCAGATTTAAACAGGAGCTTGCGTATCGACGTCTGACTTCGATTTCCATTATATTCTAACTTACATTTTCCCAAATTACATAGAGTGCCACTCTGTTTCAGTTTTCCATCAATTACAACATCATTGAACTACCACACATTCCTTGCTTACGCCTCTGGAAGACTGAAGCAAAAAAAACTATCAGACAACAGAATTCTAAGACTTTAGAAACTGAAACATGTTGCAAAATTTCAACGACTTCCGTAGCTGGAAAATTTTTTCACTGAAAGCTAACAGCGATATTTACGGTCTACCGATAACATGCGGTCATGGTTGGGCGTGAGCGTGGAGGGGTCCTGCTGCTAGTAGGCAGTCAATCCAAGCAGTGGTAAGCTCTCTTCTCACTAAACGCCCCGAACGTTTACGTAATTTCCTGCTACATTCAGTAGGATAACAGGAGACTGTTTATTTGCAGCGCCTATAGAGGATCACTGGCTGGCAATGATGAGGGTAGGCTTCGGCTAAATGTCTTGAACGCTCAAGCTACTGAATCAGCTAACTTAGTGGTGGCTGGAGACTTCAACCTCCCAAACGTCTCTTGCGACCATGAAACGACCAGGATGTCTATACCCGAGAGAATGTTCCTGGAATGGTTGCACTCTAATTCGTTACGTTAAAATATTGGGGTGCCCACTCGGCTCCGACACGGGCATGCACCAGCCGTGCTGGATCTAACAGTTATTCGATATAAGCAGGGTATTGTAAACTTGGAAAGTGTGGCCCCACTCGGGAGGGATGATCACCGCGTCCTGAGTTTCGAAGTCTGAGCGACAAAGAGCCTCCCCTGAAAAACCTGTCCGCAATTTTGGTCAAGTGTATATCACACGGCCCTTGCAAGCGGCACGGAGCATGTGTTGAGCTCTTGAGGGAGAAAACGCTTCTCTTGGAGATATGTGGAAATTCATCAGAGAAGGACTCGGTATTAATGGACCAGGTTGCACCCCAAGAATCCAGAAGAGCTCAGTCATCCGCCCTAGTGGAGAAAAACGATATGTGAAGCGCTTTTCAAGAGTAACAAATGTTTAAAAGAATACTAAAATACGAAAGCCATCGTAACTGGCTCATGTATAAAGCTTGTGAAAATACAACCTGAAAGGCCAAGCGCCAGATTAAATGCCGCTTTGGAGCTGACCTTGCAAACAAGGCAAGAGCAGCTCCGAAGCATTTTTACTCGTATGTTCAATCCAATAAGCCAGCAGGCGAGAAGTATGAGTCCCGTCGAAAAAAGAGGGCGAAGCAGCCACTGATGAAACAGAGAAAGCCAAGTTCTTTCGTGGATTTTTCCACGAGGTTCACTGGAGGGATGAAGGCGGGATTCTGTCAACATTGATGGGGTCCAGACCTCACAGCATAATGAACAATATACATCTCACTGGGGAAGAATTTGGGAAGGTCGTAGGCTCCCTTAAGCTGTCAAAATCCGCAGGAGCTGATGATATTCATCCGGGCATTGTTGAGCCATCAGTGAGAGCTGTTCAGTGTCCACAATAGAAGCCGTTTACGATTTCTCTAATGAAGGGGGAAATTCCAGGTGTGTCGCACGTAGCCACGGTGGTCGCTATTCATAAGGGAGGCCCGTGAGACAAACAAATTAATAACAGATCAGTAGGCCTGACGGGTATAGTTGGACAATGTCTAGAACGGCTAATATGGAACAAATTTTGACGTATCTTGTCGAAAGCAGCTTACTTAGAATTGCACAATACAGTTTTCAGAAAGGGGAATTGTGTTAATCCAACATTTTGTACCTCTTGGATGAGGTCACGAGACGAATGGGCGAAGACCGGAAAGTTGAGGTTTGCTACTCGGATTTCAGCAGAGCCTTCGATTCAGTTAATCACCGGTATCTCATCCACAAAATGAAGTGGTTTGGTATCTCTAACTTAGTGATTGACTAGATAGAGGATTTCTTACAAAACAAGGCCTTCAGTTTAAAGACTGGGAGTGGATTCTCCGAGTTAGGTACAGTCCATAGTGGCGTCCATCTGGTTCTCTCCAGTTTCTCCTGTCAGCAAGTGATCACGTAATTTTGCCGTCCATTCTTGATTCCACACATCTATCGTTCACTAGATCGTTTACTGCGTTCATCAATCAAAATAAACTAACGACGTTCTGGGTGATTGTGTGCAACTCCGTGCAAGTTCCAATCCACAAGAAATGACTATGTGCTAGCAAAGTCTTCACTGGTTCCCCTGCAGATTTTTGCTCCACAATCAGAACTAAAAAGACCTCATCACCAGCATTATTATTGCGATCTGCAATTTTTTAAACTTTTGCCTCGCGCCACTCTCGTGCACTGCGAAACGAACTTGGCAAGGTTTGCAGAAGTCGGCTAGAGGCAAATTCGCGCTAGTGTGTTCATGCGATTCGATTCAGGCATTCTTCGACTGCAAGATAGAACCGGCTATTCGCGCGCGATTCGGAAAGTGCAAGTAGTTACCGCGTGTATATATAATTTGAGGTTCCCCATATAATTGTTATTTTTGACACTTTTAATACCATATATTCTGTTTAAATTTTGTCTACGTCCAAGTCTGTTTATAACGAATTATGATGACCAAAACCAGTCGTCAAACAGGGTACCCTGCAAACTCATGGCCGACTCCGAGGTGCTGGCCAACAGTTGGCCACACAGTAGGCGAATCAGATAAGAATAATAGCTGGTAATAACCACGCTCATTGTGATATCCGAGAGAGTTGTTGAAAATATCTAAATCACATTATCATATTGATAACTTTTAATTCAAATGCATTCACGACCATCACAGTTTTGTGCGCGATTGTTTTAATCCGTGCCTCCATTAAGCGTGCATTAACAGTTTCACTTGTTTCGTGCGTGATGAGTTCGGCTGTGTGACGTCACTCGCGGCCTGTGGCCACTCACAGTTTCGTTGAAAACGTTGTAAGCGCGTTAAACTTATTTCAGTATGTCAACTTCCTTGTTCCGACTTTATTAACGGTGGTTTAATTATATAAATTACACGTAATTCGCTAAAACATTTTACAGGAAATGGAATTTGAACAAATTCAGTTGAATTTCCTGCATCATTCCGGATGCGTTCATGGATGAGTCCCCCATTTTCTCAAACAACTGCAAGTTCTCTATCAGATTGTCTTAATACATCATTGTTGTGTCTTGCTTATTTGCTGAGATATTCCACTTCTGCTGCGTGCCAAAACACTTGATTCTTCTGCAGGTGTCAAGGCATGGAATGAATATTAAGTTCTCGCAGATATTTAGGAATAACAGGTTGTTTATTTCTATGCGTGAAACCTTCTGTTGACTGCCTGCAATCTATTTTAATTAAAAAAGTTGTTTGATCACAATGGTTTTTTCCGTAATTTTAAGATTTACCAATTTCCTCACTCGGTTGCTAAAAGCAGGCGGCAGTCCTCATCGTGGTTGCCTTGCCAGCACAATTAGGGGTAATTTAGGGCAAATCCCTAATTCGGTCCAATGGACCAATCCGGAGACCATTTAGGGATTTGTTAGGTATTTGGGACGCATTCCCAAACTTTTCCCTAACTCGAGTAACGTACTAAGTATCTGATTGGTCCATTTCCGACACCCTAAAATTTCCCTAAATTAACCCTAAATTAGCGAACTTTTCCCTAAGTTAACCCAAAACGAGCGAACTTTTCCCTAAATTAACCCTAAACGACCGATTTTTCCCCGAAATTAACCCTAAATTAGCGAACTTTTCCCTAAAT
>LUCH01007523.1:9203-23493 GCA_013368495.1 Paragonimus heterotremus | reverse complement strand
ATACTACTCATGAGTAGTATACTACTCACACCGAAACTGCCTGTCATACAACATTTTTAACACGACTGGGAATTGAACTCAAGTTCACATCCGTATTAAGCAATCGTGAAATCAGCTTCACATTAGGCGTAAGGAAGTGCTAATGCGATTGTGAGATATGCTCAGGTTGCTCGATCGTCAGCAGAAGGAGAACAGAAACAGTCTGTTAACTGAAACCGATAACCCCACGATAAGTATTTCCTCCTTTTGACATTCAAACAACTTGTCAAGCCAGCTCTTCTTTCGAGGGCACCTCATTCGGTGAAGGTTACGTGAACACGAGACGTAATTCCGGCGGGCCTAAAATATCAGTCACTGAAATATCTGAGGGAGGAAAACTAATCACAGGGATATAGAAAACGTGGAAACAGACTCGGTCTGATTTCTGGGACGGGTGCGGTGTTTAGAGTCACATCAACGAAGTTTGTGTGGTTTCTGATGGCAGCTATGCTGGAGATTGCGGGCAAACACGCCTAGGCCATCCATTGGAAAAGACGGGAAGTCTGGGGTGGAAGAAAGTGATGTTCGCCTCAGGAAGGCCTATCGCGCTGTCTCCAGACCGGGGTAACTTCTGTGTGCATTGATCGCATGACTCAATATACACACAGTGGACACGTGGTGTGATGGTCAGTGATCGTGGGCATAGGTCATACGATGTTGATATCGACGGCGTGGTAGACTAGCTCACAGTTGTACTTTTGTAACCTGATCATCATTTGTTGTAGACGTCAGGGTGCAACACCCAGTAGCTTCCACAATATTTTTATCGATTTGTGGTCTGTGTATCACCGTCTTTCTTCCGCATGTGTACGTCTTGAAGCGTTCCAGAGCAAAAAACACTGCCAGCACACCCTCTTCAATTTGGGCATAATTTCGTTCCACAGTCGAAAGGGTCCGGCTTCTGTAGCCAATCGGTCTCCCTTGTCATAGTAACACAGCTCCACGGCCTGGCTCAATGCTGTCACACTGGATTACCAGAGGAGGCTCAGGATTATAATATGCCAATACCGGAGCTATCGAAATTAACCTTTTTACCTTGTAGAACGCCGACTGCTGGGTTTCGCCGCACATCCATGCGACTCCTTCATGTGTAAGTTGTCGAGTTGGACGCATTATGTCGGCCAATTGTGGGAGAAATCGACTCAGGTAATTGGTCATGCCATTAAGACGTGAAACTGTCTTGGCATCTTCTGGATCGCACTCATTCTGTCTGGGTCGACTTTCAGTCCTTCAAACGTTAGTAGGCCTACGATAAATCTGGGTGGTATGGATGGTAAGCACACTGCACCGATCATCGGAGTTGCGTCAGGCAAATGGACAGTAGGATTGTCCTGGAAGCTGAACACAGGTCATGACTGTTTCAGATCTATTCTGGGAAGCTGAGAATTCGGTGTCGCTCGAAGGACGAGATCGGGTGAGTAATGGCATCGCTGAATCCTCGTCTATTCGTTACTCTGTATTCTGTATTGCACCGGGTAGATTACAGCTTGGCCCCCTTGTGTGCTATCGTTGTCAGTTAGTGGTAAACGCAGATTTCTATCACACCAGTGTGACTCTACTAACGTTTGCCCATGTAAGAAGAACAGGAACTACACACTATATTCAAACTGCGGCCAATTCATTACTGTGTATGCAGAATGTTCAAGTGCAATTCCTGGTCACTTAATTCCAGCACAGTGCACCATCTCAAAAAGAAACACGTTCCGAAGAGAGCAATTTTCTTTCACGAAACCTGACCGGGAGGAGTGCGATGAAGTGACTAAGACAATTAAGACAACAGACTTACGTTCATGGTTGATAACGGGATCTCATATAGACTGTGTTTAATATGTTACAGTACTCTATATTCCTTGAAGAGAAGTATACTGCCGAGTGATCCAGCTGATGGCTTGTTGTAGTGACTACATATACTTCAGTATTAATACCTGCACATCATCTCGACTTAAGAGTAAAGAAGGAAATATTCGGTGTTAAACCACCCAACAAGAAACATGCTACAATTCAACGATGAACTGTGAAAATCCACAGTACACAATTGGACACAGTGGTTCACAAAACACGAGCTACCCTCTCTACAAGAACCATCTCGGTCCGTTTCCGTGAGTTTTTCTTCACTGAAAGAACACACTCTCACTGTTCAATAAACCACCTTCAATTTTTCTGAACACTCATATGCAGTAACCACCGCCACAATTGAAGATGAAACTGGCTTATAAGAGGAAGTTATTTTACTCATGCATGCATGGGTGCATCACCGAAGACGTATGACAGCTCAGTGTACTGTTAGCACACGTCCGAACAGTGTTCGGATGAATAAATAAGGTATTCAGGTCGACTTAGGCGTCGACTCGTGTTGGTGTGTGATGCTAGAGAGTTGTGCTCCTTAAATTGGGATATGCTTGTAGGTACTCGTTTATCTTGGGGCTCAGACACCCAATGAAAACTGTTTTTGCATTCAGCCGGTGTTTGATCGACAGATCGAAGAAAAGAACGTCAATGACGGAGGAAAATGAAAACTGTGACGAAGACATTGTTGAAGAAAACAAATATATGCGTAAGATGTTTGTGATCTATGCCTACTTGTGTACCGCCCCATATACTTACTCTGAAATAGCATCCTAGCTAGCTCACAAAGGTCGCGCAGTACAGTACAAGCTAGCAGAGATCAGAAATAGAAATTATAGGAAACAATTGAAAGCCAAACTCGTCTAGAAACAAACACTACATTTATTTATTTGACTTTTTGGTCAAACATTAAATCTGGACAATATGTGAAAATTCCTCAAACCGAGGAATCAAGTCCTGTCCTGATGAGAGGACGTTGTTCGAGGGGCCGTTGCGTACAACGAGCACAAGAGAAAGATATGGTCAGATTCGATGAATAGCATTCTGGGCTCATCCGAGTAAGTTAACTGATCAAGGCAGACTGATAAAATGTTACACCGTTATGCAAAAAGTGACCTGTCTGCGACGGACCGTAATACGTTATCTTAAGAGGGACCTACTAAGATTTGTTATTGCTGGCGTTGAACTGTCGTACGCTACCTGCATGATAACTTCTACTTTGATCATCGCATTGTAAATAAATGCTTTCATGTACGTTTACCACATCTCATTCCATGTCCGGAAAAATTGTGCTAAACTCTCAATATTGTGACGATTGCTGAATTTTTTCTTTGAAAATATTTCACATATGACCACATTTATTCAAATCCAGTGAGTGTGAAGAAATCGGTAGTGTAATTACAATGTGGTTTCCCTGGGGTTTCGGACACTGTCAAACGTGCTGTATTGCATAACCCAAATAAGTCCGTTAAAAAGTGGCAGAAGCCGGCTTTGCGAGTCCTTATTCTGGGTCTAGGTACGCAGATGTTCATCTACTGAGCTCCCCATATTTGAATAGAACCACAGATACACTAAACTATAAAAATCGTCGACTCCACTAGATACCACTCGCTCTCCTCATAAACAAGCACACGGTCATTACAGTTATATAAAAATGAAGTCGATATCAGTCGGTTCAAAGTGTTCCGTCTCTTTGTCGTAGAGATCAAAAATAACGAAGCATCACATACATTAGGTACTGCTCGTTTTGTTGCCCGATCAGTAGTAGGATCACAGACTGACGTCGTTCATGGGAATAAACATACAGTAACTGACCCAGGTAATGTGCGGAGTTACGTGTTCATTAGTATGAATGATTTGTTACATTCTGTTTACAGTTATTGCAGTTGAGAAGCACATACTTTGTGAGACGTTCATCTACTTATTGGTGTTGATAGAAACCTCAAGGGTTGTGCAATCCAATGTTTTGCTCTTTCAATTTGTATCTCAGGGATATATTGCCTTCTAACATTGTGTTTGATCTCAATGACAGTGACAGTGGAATAGTATGAATATCAAAATGATAGTACTATGGAACCGACTTCCAATCCCAAGAAAAATCCGTTACAGCCCCAGCGGCGCGATACAGAACGGCTAATACACTCCCACAGTCATATGAAAACCGACGTGCCACGTCTGCTTTCGCACCTATCGAAACCACAGACCAGAAAAAGTATACTTACCTGAGAGCCACTAATCAAGAGTAAGTGTTACGCATAAGACGAACTGAAGACAGAGTGAATGAAACCCTTGATTCGTCGATGGCTCAGAAGTCAAGATAAAAAATCGGAAAAAAGGTTAAACAGTTGTAGAGTATGGGTCGAATACAGAAGACGTGAGATATGAACAAAGTTTTAACCAATGTGTAGTGGTCACGACTTGGTACGTCGGGGTTTAATCATGGAGCAACCACAAGTTCCGATCTACTCACAACTGCTCCGTACGTTCACCATTTCGCTATCCCAAGAACATTCAGCTGTAAACAGTCATATTTAGCGGAATATGAGGCTTTATAGAATTCTCACATGGCGAAAAATAACGTCACGGCGGAAACACGCAAACGGTTAACCAATGACTTTGAAAAACTAGGGTGAGAAAACGGCTTAATCTACCTTAAGTTCGATATAACCACCATCCAGGAAAATGACATCTCTCCCACTGCCGACGAACGCCATTTCAAAAGATGCTCCAACCGACGGAATCCTGGTAGAGCGATCGAGTGACCAATTGAAATTGGCGAAATAAAACGGCTTCCCGGGGTTTGAATGCAAAGCATCTCCATCATATTCCATAAGCTACATGTTAGGAAAGTATAAAACCAAATTGATGGGACAAACAACTTTAATAATCGGAATCCTAATTATGTTTAACAGTAAAACAGTATAACATCGAAAAACTGATTACATACACAAATGTAATGGAATGATGGTAATAATCTGCGTGTAATCAACGACAACAAAGGACCGACCAAGGAACATGCAGTAAAGTTACCGAATAAAACCAGCAAAATGGAAATGATGAAGATAACTGATCAGCATATTCTGGCAAACACGAAAACCTTGTCTTAAGCCCACAATTAACGATTGATAAAGTAACTTCGCATTTAAAAGAGATTTGCAGTAATAAAATATGCCACTGTAGGCATGGCATTTGATAAGCTACTCGAATATCAGGAGGGTGAAGGTCACAAGCTATGATTTCCATACCATTAAACAGGTTAGCGAAATGAAATATATGCTTGTCGTTGCCTGTGGATGTGTGTGTCAAAATACGAGAGACAACGTTGGATATGTTGCTAACGATTTACCTCCCAACCGAATAGCATAAAAAGTATACTACCGACAAGGATCCGGCAAAAAAGACCAATCCGTGGAGCTCACCGCTAATGCCATTGAAGTTTCAGAGTAGTGGACGTGGTGAGTTTACAATTTACGCATTCGATCCTGTAAATTGAGGTCCTAAATATGCGTTGCAGAAGAATAGTGTACAAAGACGCAAACCTTTCCATGATACGAACCGAGAAATGCCATTCATTCGGTTTGTTTAAATAGGTGTCAAGAAAACCATCTGAAATGCTTATGCGAGCAAATGACACAGCATTTCTTAATAAGCCGAATCATACCTTAATGGACTAAGATAGATGGCGCGATAACTTCACAAATGACGTTGATAAAATAAGACTAATACGCTGGACGACTGTAAACAGCGGATTGTCAATCGGGTATCACAACGTTTTCAACAGTTATCCAGAGCTACTAGTCCAGGTCAAAGTTTTCAGCATTGGTATATCGTTTTGCGCCCGAGCTAGATAGACTAAACCAGGTGTGAACCTCAGGTATATACCTTAGATCTTCTAGCAATCCTAATCTGCGTACATACGATCCGCACAATAAGGTCGACGTGTTTACGGAAAATGTAAACGCCCTTGATTGACCGTAGAAAGCCTCACTACAACAGCGCAGAGTTGAAGTCAACACAGGACGAACTGAAATGTGCACAAAATCTGCGGCAACATATAATTGGTTGATACTGATGTCTAATACCCAATAAACACTAAAAACAGTCACAGTTTAGAGGAAAAAAGAAGTTTGATGAATAATCCCACACAGACTTATACATCCATCGCCGAAGTGTCTTCACCCCGTAAACAAATAGCAGAAGCGCAAGCAGAGGCAAGCACGTATTCAGACGGTTGTTTCCTTGTGAAGTTTACTCCCCTGTACCACAAATGGTTGTTACTTTGCAAAAACTGGCAATGATTAGGGCAGCAAAACTAAATAACAGCAACCTCTTCCAAATTTATGGCTACAGACTGTGAAGGTCAGGAATAGGATCCATGATGGTCAGCCTATCGGCAGATATCTTTGTTTCCTTACACTAACTCATCGTTTGTCCACTTGGTCACACATCAGTCAGACGCAAAATCCCTAAAGGACGCTCGATTGATGGAAAATCAGTTGGCATCTACAGTAAATGGAACAAAGCCGGAGTCAAAATTTTCCACATCTTAAGAATAGTGAATACACTTACATGAATATTAGTATCTACGGTAGGGATTGCCAACTCGTTTAAAGATTGCATCAACTTCTCATGTGACACTTTCAATAACTTAAATGATCAGTGGTTCCCAATCCTTGGGTTGATGTAAACAAGAGAATAAAAACACTGAGTGTTACGATCAACAAGCAGCGGGAATGCGTGACAGGTTTAGCCAACCGATCGTCTAGGTCAATGTTTCATCCATGAGAGTATATCAAATGTCCTCCCTATGGAATCTGTAAGGGGCAAATTTTTTGCATGATATTAGCTTGGCATTTGCAATCAAGTATCCATTTCCTAACGTCATTGCTATTTATCCGTTGATGCTATCCGATGCAAGCGATTGAAAACAGACAGCAATAGTCGAACGTTTAAAGACGGTTCACATTTTTTATTTTGAGTGGTCAGTTATAGTAGCCACCACTCTCAAACTACACAAGTTTTCTGAACTCCGACGAGATTCTCCCCTTTCGTTAGAGACCAACGATGCCCGATCTAAACCTGGAGGTATTTCTACCGCATTTGATACGTCTCACCATTGCTCAGACGGCTACAAAACTGGAGTGGTATGTAAATGACCCCTATGAATTAACTATCCAGTATTAAGTTACAGGAACCAAGGAAGTGCTCGAGATGCACTTTGAACGTACAGGCTGCAAGGGGCATCCTCAAACACCTGGCACAAAATGAAATACCGTCCAGTACCATCCGTCCCGTTTGGCGACTGTCAAATAAAGGACCAAACTGTCATCGTTGTAGTCAATACCTCCTTGATATAAAACAAATAGGCCCATACCGACAGTTTAAATGACTCAGAAAGTTTCAAAATATCCGGTTTATGACCATATTGGATAAGCAGAGCGAAAGTGGATGGCGTCTGCGATTTTATCTGTTAAGCAGTTGCTAGTGAACGATAAGTAAAGGTGAAACCTGGGAACGAAACGCCGACAGCATGCTCATACACACAGTCTTGCATTTAAACCAACCTAAAACTGCAGATCGATCCACCAAATCGAGTAACTCTGTAACCTGGAAATACGGTGATTGACGGCCAGTGGTCCAAATGCTATTGTCTCAGTTTGACAGAAAATGTAACATCTGTTTAACTAATTAAGAAGTGCATTCTCAGTCGAAAGCATTCGTTGAGACAACACAATTACAACAATCACCAGCGCCGCGCCACTCAATCGGAAGGTGCTGGTACGAAGTGGTCTAGGTGCTTGGTATTACGGCGTTCGATAGCCAAAATAAAATAGACCGCCATCGCTCACGGTGCGGTATCGACGTTTGTAGAACAGAGCACAGCATTAAAGACGTGTGGTGGTAACAGGATAGAAACAGGAGACTACCTGCACTGCCTTTTGATGTGCTACACTCAACGGTTTGATTTACATTACGTGCATTAAGGGTAAACATGTCATTCATTTCGTCGACAGTCTCAGCGCACCACTGCATCTCATCACATCAGAATGCTCCGACACGAAATCAACTTCCATTCCACCTGAGGCTATTGGTCAGTGATCGGCTATAACTGATATCCTCGCGGATACTTACATTCAATCATACTGGCCGCAAGTTTGACCAGAAGGTACAGTGGTTCGAGCATCTGCTCGGCACAGCAGCAACGTGGAACAGTTTAGAAGAAAAAGTATGTCAAAAGAAGTGAGTGGATATAAACAAGGCTAGACGGAGGAACTAGAAATGATGATCATGTAGGCACGCACCGACTGTGAAACCATAGAATTTTGGAGAGTTTCTAATAGGAGGTAGTCACATTGTTGACCTATGAATAAAATAATACAAAAAATCCATTGTTCGTGACGAAAATGTGACGAAGTACCTACAGCGCCCATGCATCTCGTAGAGCAGTTGTGTACCGTGTAACATGGTGGATTTCTTTTAATCTGGCGAAGTCGCCAGGCCTGCTCACGGATCAAAACTAACCAGGGTAAATGGACAACATACTTTCTGTAAGATTTGTGTTGATTGGTCAGCTGAAATCGCCAGATGCACAGACAATCGGCACTGATGATTTTCATGTCGGTTGAGAATCAGTACTCTCATTTTAGTAAAGGTGGGTCAGGGCTTGTGGAAGCTTGGGTGTACAGTTCATTTTGTGATAGGTCTTACTACAGACTGGCGCAGAAGATATGTTGCAGACTGTTTGCTAACTCAAGAGATTTAATTGCACAAATCGACACATGCACACAAGGACGTCCGAGCAACAACGGTCAATCAGTGGGAGAGTGGGAGAGAGAGATAGGGAGAGAAAAAGAGAAAGAAAGAAACCAGTATTCGACACGGCACTGGGTTCGGATCCGTTTCATTAGTTTATCGGCTGTTGGGACGGATCGCAGTGATTCAGTTCAATGTGTGTTCTTAGTTCACACAACACTGGATGCGTGCATCACCATCATAGACAGCGACACATTAGTGGTTCACACTGACGCTTAACTGCCACACAACCACGAGGAATAAAAAGCAAACCTTGTATATGAAGAGAAGAAAAAAAGAGAAATGGGAGGGGACCTAACCACAAAAACAGCCAGGTCTATAACCATAAATACACCATCAAGGTTCCTAAACCTTGCAAACATATAACCGAGCTGTAGGTGGAAGTAAGGCGTCATCAGCAAGACAGCTTCCTTACGGCTTTCAATGCCCCGTGTCATTTAATGCACTCAGTTTACATACAAGTCGGCCAAACAACGACAACATTCAGGCCATTGAGCTTGGTTAACCGCCATCTCACCTGATGTCTCAAGCCACTGACTCTGCGAGTCGCGAGGGCTCCAGCCCGGGAGACGAACCCGACCTACGGTGATCAACCCCTTCGTGAACGATTTCATTTGTCTACACCAGACTATCATCTCTCCATCTCGTATCTTACGCCAGTAGGCCGCAGCGTCGGCAAACAGTGCTCGGTGTGGCAAACGACTAGCTGGCATCCTTAATACATGACCTAACTGTCTAAGTCTGTGCAAGTGTAAGGATTAAACGAAAGAACTCATTTGATAATCAATGCAAAACACCCGTTTCCTAACCTCCTCGTTGCCCACTCGTTGGTGCCACCCGATACGAGCGATTGAACGCAGACATCGTTGGTCAAATACCTGAAGATGGCTCACATCCTCTACCCTGAGGGCCCAGGTTTCGCTCCCGTAAAGTAATACAGCCCTCACTGTGTTTACCAGCTTATGAGTAGCTGCTGCGAAAATTACAGTGGCAGAACCGATGGTCGCTTGGTCTCCAAAATGAAAGAACATTTTCTTAAATGGGTGCAGAAGTGTGTGTTACTGGCGAAAGACAATGTCGTTGAAATTAACAAGCAATCGCAGTCTCTAAGCACATCTTGACCACTGGTCGATCACGCTATCTACTCAGCTTGTGCATTTAAAATCTCTACATTATTTTAATTCAAGATTTCCGTGCGCTTTTCTGAGACTGTCTCAATCGATCAAATTAAGGCATCCTTATATGTTCAGAAACAACTGTTCGTGGACTTGCTCCTGCCCCGAAATTAGTGATTTTTCCGAAACCATCGACTGACCATCCACCCCACTCCCTGGATGTTCGATATAAAATAAACCGATTCATGTTACTATAACGTTGGTACTTATGAGTCAATACGAAATGCTTGCGTCTTTCACTCCCTGTTTTCTAACTGTTTTGTTCAAATTCTGTGTTGGTTTCCACCTTTCTGAATGGTGACGCTTGAACCTATCGCACATATTTCGTGAATCCTAGCCTACGTAAATCAGCACCATAAACTTTACTTTGTAAACGTCGGTCAGTTCCATCATTTACATACTGTTCCCAATTGACCAACACACAGAATTTAGATTACTGATGAGTAGCCGGGGATTTGGTTAATTTTATGTTGAACACCACCCACGATTGATCGCAGCTGTCGCATTTCCATAGACTTTCCAGTCGGCCCCTTTCGAAAAGAAGCACTAGACTCGAGTTTCGCTCTCATTAGAGCTCGTCAGTAGTGAATATCCTCGCCACTTCCGGGACTAGAACCACGGCCAAGCTGTTCATGAGGCAACCGTGTTTACCACTGCGCTATTGACCTCACATTATACACGACACAGAATTTAAACCGCTATATGGAATCTAAACTCAATAATGGAACAAGGATGACCCGGTCATGGAATACGCTAGCAGACTGGCATCTGAAGCTTTGAACCCAGTGCAATACCGTTATCCATGGCACGCGATCAGTATTGTGTGAACTAAGAACACACATTGAACTGAATCACTGCGATCCGTCCCAACAGCCGATAAACTAATGAAACGGATCCGAACCCAGTGCCGTGTCGAGTACTGGTTTCTTTCTTTCTCTTTTCCTCTCCCTATCTCTCTCTTCCACTCTCCCACTGATTGACCGTTGTTGCTCGGACGTCCTTGTGTGCATGTGTCGATTTGTGTAATTAAATCTCTTGACCTAGCAAACAGTCCGTAACAAAACTTTGACATCAACCTGAGTGGATCCAAAGGCACCAGTGTTTGTATCGAGGTGCATCCCTCGCGAGTCAATGTGAACGAACATCGATCGAAGATTCGTTTGACATACAAGCTAACAACTGAAAATAGGATTCGAATTCAAGTCACCTCGAGTAAAGAGTAGCTGTCAGAACCGAATGTTACTTTCAATTATCCGCCTGCATCCCACGCTATGATTTGTCGAGAGCGATGTTGGTATACTTGCTCTGACCTGTCTGCACAGCAGCTGTTTAGAAATCCGTTCGTTGGCTATCCCACAAAAGTATACCAGCCAACGAAGCTGACTGAGTATTCCTTTAGCGTTCGGAATCACACCCGATCACCGGATACTCAGGATAAGTCTAACATAGCGGATGAAAGCAACATAAGGCGCACTCTGCCACAATAATGTCCAGGTTTCAAAGTTATATGGCAGCGTGGTCAGTGGCACTACACGGTAGACCAGCAGCTTTGTTTTCTGCTTAAGGTTGTTTCTTCAAGACACGTTCTTAAGGAGGTCTAAATACCGTGTCAGCCTTAACCACGCGAGACCAAAACTCGCGGTCCATGAACAGATCTGTCGACAGTCTACTACCTCCGGGACGAAAGACTGCGCAGGTAACCAATGATGCGGATTCCAGGTATAGATCCAGTATCCCCGCCCGGAAAAGGTCGAAAGAATAAGTATGCATGCGCACACGTCCCCACGCATTGTGGAACCTCGACAGAATCGTTCAATAAACCCATGAAAACAATCAAACGTCAAGGCATAAGGACGTCGTTACACATGAGGAATACAATCGGTTGGCAAGACGAAGTTATGGTCTACTGTTGTGATATTTTTCTGAACTTTGAGTACTAAACGTAGTTTATATAGGAATTTATGAAAAAACGTTTCGCTTACATTAGGCAGCTGAAACTGAATGTCAGTTCCTAGACAAATTGGTCGACAGGCATTTGTACAGAAAACGGACATTTAAATTTTATTCTAAATCCGCTGGTCGCATGAAACGACTCAATCATTTTATAGGACAAAACACAATCTTTAACCAACCTTCAAAAAAGTAAATCCATACGACTGTGTCGCATTCGACAATAGAATCGATGTAACGGAGAGCGTATCATACGAGGATATCCTATTCCAGTTAAAGTCAATCTTTGCCTGTGGTTCGGAACTGTGTAGGATTAATACAGAAGGGGAAATTCTTGGAGATGCAGTAAGCAAAAAGTGTATCGATTCATTGGAGTGTACCGCACGAAGGTAGAAGAGACTGAAGGCTTCACACGAATTTCTGCAATCGGGATTGTAGGCTGAAAATGTCTAGCAAACAGTAGAAAATGTACGCTAAACTAACCTCCCACCCATGGGTGATAGACAAGAGGCTCAAGAAAGAAAACGTCGTCTCAAGTAACATCATCTACGCATGGAATAAACGTAATCAGCAGAAAGAGCCCCAGAAAGATGATCTCTTATATCAGAGTTCCGAGTCCTAAAAAATGCAAAAAGTAAAAGGAAGCGTTAGCAAATGATTCAACGGGCCGGCATGATACTGCAAGCAATCGTACAACCCGTGTGTGAATGTATTTAGTCTTGTTGGGCGGACACGGCCATTTGGAATTATAATCAGCGCGAACCCATTACATGTTAGTGCAGAAGCATTCACACTGTTAAAATGCATATGGTATTCAAAAGTAATAATATCATTTTTTTTAGATGAGATATAATTGTGAAAAGTCATGGCTTCGGTTGGATTCGGACCAGCGACAGAAACATCATACCTCAACGCGGCAAGCGCTCTATCAGCTGAGCTATGAAGCCAAGCCAGGAGCTCGAAACTTTCACATCTGGACTCGATTACCCACCCGTCCCACTGTCTTATATGGAATCTACCAAATGATCCATGAGATCGACGGCCCCGGCAGGATCTCTCGAACAGTTCATGCCGAAATCCACCAACGTCACTGTTGAGCATAGAACTTGTATTACTAATGAGTATTTTTGCAGATTTATGCTTTTAGATGAGATCCAATTGTGGAAAGTCAAGGCTTCTGAAATGCTGCCGGAGCAGTCGATTTCATGGATCATTTGGTAGATTTCATATGAGACAGTGGGACGGGTGGGTAATCGAGTCCAGATGTGAAAGTTTCGAGCTCCTGGCTTGGCTTCGTAGCTCAGCCGGTAGAGCGCTTGCCGCGTTGAGGTATGATGTTTCTGTCGCTGGTCCGAATCCAACCGAAGCCCTGACTTTTCACAATTGGATCTCATCTAAAATCAAAAATCTGCCAAACTACTCATTAGTAGTAAAGAACATTTCGCTCTTAAATCCTGTAGCGGTTTGACAGTTATCCCGCATACCTTTCAAGTGCTTGCGATGCTCACGGCTCGTCTGCAAATGCTCACTTGCGGTAGTAAGAGGTCAGTCAGCTGTGCGTCCTCAAATTTGGTTGATTCACTTGGACCATGGACAAACTGCATATCCTACAGCATACAATGCGATTTGAGCGATCGCGCATGGGTTCACTAAACTGCGGGTTGTCTCCAAGACAGCGTAGGACACATATTCCAAACAATGGGAACATGAGGAGATAGCAATGAGAAGACGGACATTGGTAGGTGCCAGAATCTCATACTGTCTCTTAAGTATCAGATAATAACAGCTGAGAGTATACATGAGATCAGTGGGATCGAATGATGAATCAAAAACCCGAAAAAACGTCAAATGGGGTAGAGGGCGCTGTGGTATTACGTTCCTGGGAGTCTAAGGCTCACATGAAACTGCTACGGTACGCGTAAGACTTGTTAGAGACGGTAAACCATGATCGCCTTGGTGGAAACGTAGGGGGCGCAGGTTAGTGACGCATTGTAATTCTGAATGTCGATTCAAGATTAATCCGATGGCTTGTGACCAACAGCGTTTGGCGACAGACGAGGTCGGATGTTCGTGTACACCCAGGACGAAGGAATCAGGCTGCGCAGCTCTGGACGTCCTGAACTCATTTCAACAAATGTTTCTTTAGCATAGGACCTAAGCACCTACTGGCTCTATAGATGTAATTTTCTCCAGTTATACACAAACTGATGAATACAGTAAGTTGACGTTAACAAGGTGCTCTCCCATGATTGAAGGTAACCGCCGCTCGCAAGTTCGGGAAAGGACTATGAGTTCAATTGGATTGAAGGTTCGTTTAACGGTTGTGATGAGGTATTTTTCATTCCGAAGAAGAGCATTACCGCTTTTAGTGCTGGCTTCTTTTTACTAACCGTGGAGACCCTACCCACTCCTATCTGTTACTGACTATTTCTCGGTAAACAGTCAGTAACAGATAGGAGTGGGTCGGG